>BJBW01008196.1:42231-89382 GCA_004320125.1 Scolopax mira
GAAACCCAGCACTTTCATGTGGTATCTTAATCACTCAGGTCTGCAGCTGAGCTCCAGACTGCAAATTTATAGCCAAAGGCAACAACCGTATCATATCACGGCTGAAAATCAACTTTTGTGTGCGTGTATTGTAATATTACTATTATGATGATGATGATGATTTTAAAGGAAAGAACTACCAGCCAAAATCAGCATGTCTAATTAGCAGGAGGGGCTGCATGTTAAGTTCAAAGAACCCTTTTGCCTTATCTGATTCTAATGGCACTGGTAACGGAGCCTAATCTGACCTGTCATTTCACCAGCTCCAGAGAGAACAAATTGCCGCTGCCGGGGGAAAGGTTTGGAACAGCACACAGCCTGTCCTCTCCTGACATCCTACTCAGCAAATTCCTTACAGATTTCCTCCTGATGTCACCAAAACTAACATAAAGGTTATTTCATAAAATCTTATGTGGATTGCTAACTCGTGAAAAGCAAAGGCCCCGTGCCCAGAACAACAATACAGACTCGAGTAAATAATCACAGAGCTTGTCCTTTGTGCTTAAAGCTCAACAGACGAGTGAAACAGAGGAGAGGCTGAGGAGTTCCCATGCCAAGTGAGCACATATTAAAGGGAGTAGCCAATAAATGTCGAAATCAAGGTGACTGATCACATAAAGGCTTCTTGTTTGACTGGAGTCTGTTAGGAAAGATTGCCAGTTTAATATGCAGTATGATGAGGAATGGAAAAAAACTGCAGTAAAGTTAAATATTAAATGCTAGAGTCATTCTAAATCTTACCAGCTCCTTCTGCAGGGAACACAACGCCGCCTTCGGCAGATGAGAAATGCCATCAGATGAAGAGGTGTGATCAGAGCAGACAGCAGAAGGACATTCACTGCCAGGGGGAGACTGGCAGCATCCCAGAATCATTTTTAGAACCCTGGTGAAACAACAGATAGGCAACTTTGGGGGGTTTTGCTATTTGCATACTGAAATAATGTTATACAGCTGGTCAGAAACTTTTCTTCTTTATCGTGATGCCATCAGAAATACAGAGGGATGTCCAAAGTGATAACACACAGTGCTCCCACCAAGATCAGCGGGGTGTTCTGGCTGCTTCCAGCTGCTCTAATTATAACTCAGTCATCCTTGCAGCCACTTTGTGTTCCTAGAGCACTGCCCAACAGCTGGATCACACCAGAGAGTTTAGCCCTTAGACTCCTTGGGAATTACTGTGTGAAGAGCAAAACTTTGGCCCTTTCCTTCACTGCTGAAGCTGGGGCTCACCTGCCTCTCTGGCTTCAGCACCCAACACCTGGGCATTTGGGGAACGTGTTGGAAGAGTGTCAATGTCGTAACCAAAGACGGAGTGGCTGTTAGCCTTACACTGGTTTTGGCAGATTTTTGCCCAAAGAAAGGCTGTTGGGGGAGTGGCAGACCCTCTGCCACGCTTACTGGGATGTAAGACTTGCTGCAAAACCAATCTACAAGTGCTACACAAATGTTAGAAAAGGCCAAGTCTGACTTCCTTTGGTGACAATCCTATTCTAATTAGGCAGCTGACACAAGACTCCAGGTTAAGCTGTTCTGCTGCTGCATAAATGAATTTTTTAAAAAAATGTAACTTGTGGACCTGTCTGGATTTACATCAAGTAAAAACACACTTTAAATATGCATTCCCTGTTTCTCTGTTAGCGTGCCTATAGACCTACAGTCAGCTACTCAGTCTTTATGTGGCTTCATGAATTGTTGTCTCAGCTCCCACGGGGACAGATGGATCAAAGTGGCTGTTGTGAATTACAGTGTGACAGCGTGACACACCACCTCTCCTGAAGTCTATCATCCCTAGTTATGTGCATCTGGGTTACTAGTGGATGATGGGTCTCCACTAGTCATGAGTTAAATTTAAAATTAATTGTGCACCTTTGGGTCTAACAGCGGAGTCATCTTGCTACAGAGAAATCACTAACACGGTGTGTTACTAAGCAGAAGATGCTGTAATGGAATAATCTGTTTTCCTCTGGAAAGCATATGTAAGACAGACTTGCAATATTTATTCTTAAAACATGTAGGATGTTGTAGAACCGGGAAGCCACTTGGTGTAAGCCATGAAAAACAGATTTGGTTCAGAGATGAAAGTGGCTGGAGGCTGTGACCCACAGGGACTCAGAAGGAAACACTTAGAAAATAGAGACAGATTGAATCCCAAGTGCTCTCTCCTGAGAGGAAGCATGGTTGGAAAGTTTAAACCCCAGTAAAGTTAAACAAATTGAAAAGCCCTATCTGAGAGGAAACATAGTACAATGTTTATTTTTCCATTACAAACCTGAGACCGAAAAGATTTCCGGAGGTTCTCAGGTATTGTTCATGCTTATAATGGTGATCTGTTTTTAGAAAGTGTAATTTGTGTGTTTAATCCAAACTGTTTGATGAAAAACACACCGCATAAGCTTTTCAGGAAGCGCAAAGCCATTGTATACCTGCACCACACGTTGTTTGGATAGGAGCAGGCTTACAATGCTTATTGCAAAACTCTCTCACTCTAAAACACCGGGTCTAATTCTCTCCCCTTTTATGCTCCTGGACGAATTCCACTGAATTAATGAAGTTATGACGTGTGTAACCAATGATAATAAAAAGACAATCTTCCTGCTGAGTGTGAAACTACCAAAATGCACGGCTAATGTGAGCAAGAGATTTATAACCCTGGCCTGAGTTGTGGAAGGAGCAAGCCATGGCAGCCCCCAGTAGCTCATCAGCCAATGCTTTTTAGGTTTTGCCCCATCACTAACGAATTTCTGCTCCAAGATCCTTCTCAGAAAGGCATGTGATGTTAGCGACGTTGAGCAGCATCCGTTTGACTAAAGAACAAGCTCCAAACCAAACCCAGAGATGAATTTAAGCGAGAGGGGAGATTTGGAAGCAGTGGAATATTATTTGTTCAATCTGTTGGGGCAAGTTTCAGACGTACAGACCCTTCTTCAGCTTCTTTCAGTCTGCTTGTAGTTGACCTGAAGCAAGATATTTCTCTGGGCAGACCTTGCTTTTTAATATTCTTAGACTTGGGTAAAGTGGATTTAAGTAAAAAAATTAAAGTACGAGAAAATATGACAATGTACAAAAGTAAATTGGCATAAGGTGGTTTCCCTGTCTGTTACACAGGCAACTTCAAGTGGGATGAAGAATATCTAATTTTTAGGAGACCAATGTACTTTTTACATCTTGGCCCTCAACCAAGACTAAATTTCCTATTGCCTTTGTATCATGTATGAGAAATATCTTGATTACAACTAACAATCAAGGTCTTCTACAATTAAACACAATACAAAACAATGATGAATTACCTGCTTCAGCATGACATAGGAAGGTGACAGGACAGCAAGGTGACAGGATAGTAACATGGGTCCACATATAATCATTCCTGAGTTTCCTGTGCACGCCTGTTTAATAATGATAAGTGATGAAATACACTCTAGATGACCCTGACCTGCCTTCTGTGCCATCGTTAGTCAATGACACAGGATGAGACCTGGGAGGGTAAATGGGATTTTAGGGGTTGGCAACCTCCCTGGCCAATCTGTGGGGCCAAGGGGGAGGAAAGGAGGTAGATGTTCACAGGAGAAGACAACAGACAGGCAGATCAAGCTAATTTTAGTGAAATGTGTTGTGTGGAAGACAACTTGAAAAGGGATGATGGGTAAGGAGGAGAAGAACTGTGAAAATATTTGCAGATAAGGGCAAGTGGTTTAATTTGATGTTGCTGATATGACATTCAGCGGAGGGAGTCAGAGGAGATTCTTGTTTGAGGAGGGTGATATCCAGGAGGGTGATTGTCACAGCTGTGTTTTGTGTGACACCAAGGCACTTGTCAAATAAACAGTCCCAGGGCCCCCATTCTGTCCCTGGGGTCAAATAGCACAGTCCAGCCATGCTCGTGCTACTAAACTCTCTTCTCTTCCAGAGCAGGGTGGCTGCCTCTGGACCTGGCCTGGATTAGTTCCTGAATTGTGCCCAGGAGCTGGTTGGGAGAGAGCGATAGGTTGCCTGGAGCGGCAGCGTGCCAAGGAGTGTGCTAAAAATTTAGCAATACAGTAGGTCAAGTGCCAGAGCTCAGGAACATTTGCTGTTGCTGTTTAATTTCTTAGGACAGACACAGTTGGAGAGTGCAGTGTTGGTGTCTAAGAGAAGAAGAGGCATGAACATTCAGTAACCATGACCTGACATTTTGGAGAAACCTTGAATCTTTTGGAAGGACTGCCTTGATCTTGCCCGTTTATTTCTTAGTGGTTTCACATCCTCTGCACTCTTTTTTTCAAACTTCTTTTTGAATTTCCTTTATGGCACTTAGTAACTAATAATCTCATGCAGTACTTAGATTAAGATGGCGTTTACCACTTGATTTAGTCTATATTCCCCATTTTTCTTGGTTACCTGGAATAAAGCCAGGATAAAGCCTTCACTATAGGGAAACTATAGTGACCTTTGTTTGTCATGCACTGTCACTCCACTCATAAAGAATCTACACTCAAGGAACAGGCTTTTCTAAAATGTAATTGCATTCCCATCTCTCAAGTAAACCTCATGTTAAAATAAGATCTGCTTAACAATGTGCTTTGTTTTGTAGTGATGAATTGTGAATGACCAATATGTTGACTGAAGGGAAAAGAACACTGGAAAATGTTCTTTACTGTGTTCCTCCATCATTTTTAAGTTCCCTACATTTAAACTCATATCAGACATGCTGGAAAAGATGGTTACCCTTGCTTCAGGACTCCGATAAATTTTTAATTAATGCTCTGAATTTACTGTCTGCCACACACAGAGCTGTTGAAGTGGTTGAGCTTTCTACCACTGTCTCCTGAGCATGACAATGTATTCTGGTTTTTAGAAGATTGCTGATCTTCCAGAAGACAGTATTGTCACTACAGCTTTTTGTGAGTAATTTTGTTTATAAATGCATCTTTGTGTTTGTTTCTTTCTAGGTAGGGATGAGGTCCCGAAACCAAGGTGGAGAAAGCTCATCTAATGGGCACTTCTCCAGTTCCAAGCCTGTCATCAGCCATGCGGAGCACGAAAAGCTCCAGGAGGATGCCAAGAAAAAGAACAAACCTCATCGGAAGGAAGATGAGGTCATGGTTTCAGCAACTGTCAAACGACACTCAAAATCACCTGGCCCTACCGAACGAAAGAACAAGAAGTCCATAGAGTTTTCTAAAGAGGACTTGATAAAACTTCTCAGTATAATGGAAGGAGAACTGCAGGTAAATTAAGCATCTCTTAAATTGTTTTCTATGTACATATACATTCCAAAAAGCACAGGGCTCAACTGAGTGGGACATGCAAATTTAAGGCAAAGGGCCACAGGAGAGAGCATTGACAGTTGGTGTACAACAGGACAGTCATAGTTTTAAGTACTGTTTTATTTACCATGTATGTCTATCTGCAGCTACCTATTAAGAAAAAGAAATTATAAACACCTGTCAGATCTGCTGAAGAAAGGGAGATCTGCAGGTCCTGAACACTTAAAAACAGGCAGAAAACAACCCCAGGGGGATCAGTTTGGGAGGCAAGACAGGCAAACGCAGTGAGTGTAATTACAGTCATTGATGCAAATATTCAAGAGACAGATCTGCAAGTCAGTAACACAGAAAAAGGAATTAAGATGACCCCTTGGACCTTCTGGGTCCTCCTCCCAGGAGTCTCATCCTGTAAAATAAAGATCTAAAACATGGTATTTCAAAAAGTCAATATGAAGCCTTCTGACTTTTCAAAACTTAGCCCCTTTTGCTATAAGGACTGTTTGCCAAATTTATACATTCTTTTGTTTGCACTTTAGTGATATTTTTCACTGAACCTACGGACAAGCAGAAAAAAACCTCCCACCCTGTGTGAAAACATTTTATCTCAATCCCTTTATTCTAGTTAAGCATCATTACTTAGCAGTTCATATAAGGCTTTACTTTTCTCCTGAAACCTATATTCATAACATTTTGACTGTAATTTTGGACTTGTTATCATCTTATCGGATTACAAGAAACAATTGTTTGGTGAATTTCTTTGGTCTATGAGTCACCTGAGTTGCACAATTACCACAACTCCGAGATTTCATCACATTAAGTGTCATTAAGCGTCCCCCTTCCTGTACACAATTCACCTTCAGTTTGCCAGAAAGTATTTTCAAATTTCAGGAAATACACATTCAAACTAAATGATTTTGACACAAAACCAGAGAATAATCATTTTGCAGTGAAAAACTGCAGAAAAAGGCAAGAAAATCCGTTGAATGCAATTTTGTGAAGGAAAAGAAGCTTTTATCATTACAGCACAGTATCTGGTTTTAGAGTGCTTCATTTTACTGTGTACAGAAGCTTGCAATTTCCTAAAAGATGGAGCTAGTGTGCAGTTTGGGTGGTGAACAGAGCCAAGCCTCACCAGAAGTCTAACATGCTCATGTTGTTCAGAAAGATTTGTCCTGAAGTCACCTTTATGGTCTGGAAAGAGGAGGTGAAGAAAGTCCCTAATGCGGTCTTTATTCTTATCTCTGAGTAATTCTGTTTGGCAAGTGGAAATGTGGCTCTTTTGCTTTGAGTTACCCGATCTTTAAAGGACTGCTTATGTTCTCCTTATCTCTGTGGGGATGGTGGGGATGGCTGCCATCTCTGCTCTAACACGGGGTGGAAATCCTCACCAAGGTGACACTTCCATTTCCCTGGAGCATGCTTTTAAGGATATTTGTACATGCAGACGCCACAGAGATGATAAGCGTTGGCTAAAGGTTCCTGCTGTCCCGGGAGGACTGGGAGGGCAACCCCACTTGAAGCTGTAGAGCACGTGTGTTCTTCTGCTCCTTATTGCCTGGCAGGGAAGAGAATCATTATTCTTTTTATTCCCTAGGAGATTTTAATATCGTTTCACACACACACACACACGTTTTGGTTAGTTGTTTACCTGGTACTTGTGTTGAACCAATACCCAAGTGGGCAGAGCGACAGCACGTTGGCTTGAGATGAGAGCCTGGCTTTGATGCTGCAGGCGACGATGAGCCAAGGAAGATGCCAGCCAAAGTAAATACTCTGGTAATACCTCTTGGCTGTCACCATGACCTAATGCACTGAGTCATTTCGTGGCTTTTCATTCTCAGATCCGTTTGGACACTTCCAGTGGCTGGCAGGCATTTCGTTGGACTGACAAATCAGACCGGGGGTTTATTTTGAAGCCATTTCAGTAACGGCAAAGCAAACATTCTATAGGAATATGTGAGAAGGTTTTGTTTTGAGAAGGACAGCAGGCTGTACCTTTAGGGAGATCCAGTATTTTTTAAAGAAAAAAATGGGATAACATACCATGACTGTTAATTTAGCAGCCACGAGCAGGATGGGTCTTACGTCTGCGCTACCCAAAACAGAGCAGGGTCACACTGTCCTGTGAACCCCAAACAGCCAGCTCAGCCATGGGAGGTTATCTGTTTGTGCCACCATGGGGCTAGCCAGGTAAACTGGTAATGTATCCATGTGCTTTGGGGGTTTAGTTCACTCATCACGTAATCTAGCAACACAGCAAGCACAGATCCACCCCACGCTGCTGCTGGCATCAATTTTGAGTCCCAATTTTAGGACCTGACGTCCCAGATCTTCATTTGAAGATGAACGTGACAGTAGACTGTGGAGACATGCCCCAGCAGTGATGTTTATGTCTTTCTTTTCCTTTTTGTAAAATTCTAACACCCCAGGTAGGTGTACTGTGCTAATAACTATGTTGTAGCTTCTAGGGCCAAGCAGGACTCGGCTTTGCCTGTCAGATTCCAGCTGGGACCTGACCACTTACTGAGTACAGAGAGGGGAAGGGGTTCATAAATGGCTGAGGTCACCATAGCCCAGGCCTTATTTTCTAAGAAAACAAAAGGGGATAAAAAGTATACAGAAGCTGCAAATGTATCCCAATATACATAGCAGGAGAGCTCTTAAGTGCAACCGCTCGGAAGGATAGTGGGAAAGGAATGAACTGGTGACAGGAATTGATTTTAAAGGCCTTATAGCTTAGGGGAGTGTCTGTTCTCTTGTGAGGTCTCACTGCTCATCCAAAAAAGCAGCAATCACAGGGTCTTTAAACACATATTGAATACAAGGGACAAAAAAACATGCATGAAGGATTTCTTCCTATACCTGAAAAAAAAATATAATTTTTAAATACTACAAAACTGATTTGAAAACTTCAAACACCAGGAGAATAAATTAGACCATGAAAGCACAGTATCCAGTTCCCTGGCAGTTACAGTGATTTCAGTCAAACTAACATATGAGTATTATTAATTACAGACCAACACAGGCAGCGTGGATGTTTACAATGACAATATAATCCTGTCTGTGGTTCACAGATTCTTGCCCAACATCCTATGTGCTTGTCCTGGCAGGAATATATTCCCTGTGCACTTGCTGAGCAGCAGCCATGAATCTCCAGCGATATCAGCACTGATTTTCAACATTTCCTGATTAGGGACCTGAAAGGAAATGAGAAGCAGTATTCATACATGTTTACCATTCACTTTTATACTGCATTTTTGGAAAAAAACCCCAACCACTATAATAAAAGTTTATTTACAAAGGCAGCATCCCACTCCAAATGATTGCGTTTTGCAAGAAAAATAATTTCTTAGCTGGCTTCTGTGCCTATTACCCGATGATAATTTAAGCCTGGGAGGCAGTTTCCTGTATTTCATACCAATCCAATGGAGGACTTGGTTATAGCAGGTGTTTTACTGTGTTCCTGCCTGTATTTTCTGTGCCATTATATTCCATGTAATGCCTTCAACAGCTTTTGTTTCAAACCTGTCTTTCCTGACATGTCGAAACAGCACCGTGATAGCTACCTGGGTATTGCTTGGCTAAAAAGCACAGCACAGACTCCTATATCTTTTCTTCAATGCCTTTCTTGATACTCTTGCATTAATATTACTAAATATCTAGCTGTTCCAAAGGCTCAAGAAAGGACTGTGGGGTAGATGGGTGGGTGGACTCCAGATGTGTTTCTTTGGGATAATATTAACGTCAGAAGAGAAAGTTGTGACGAGACGCTTTGGCACCTAAAGAAAGAGTACAGAACAGAGTGAAGAGCAGGGGATTTCAAATGGTCATTAGCAAAATCTCATCGTTCCAGAAGCTGAAGAGGAGCTGGAGTGGGGAGAACAGGTAAAGCCAGGGAAAAGTGCATGTGGAGTAGTTTTGCATGGTGTTTATAACTGTGAAGTCTTGTTAATTGAATGGAAAAAATTTAGGATTTTCTGAGCGTATCATACAGATTAAATTCAAATTCTCCAAGAGAAAAATCTTGGCATGTGCAGAGCTACAAGGGAAAAGAGAAAAGAGGGTTAATGTGAGGAGGGAGAGGTGATTTAAGGAGAAAGGAATGAGAGGGAAGAGGTTGGGCAATAGAAGAAAAAGCATATAAGGAAAGAGGGAATAAGACAGTGATAAATGGGGCCAAGGCAGAGTCTTGGAAAGGGCAAGACAATGAAGAGGAAGGTGGTATCCACACTGGAGCAAAAGGAGAGCCTCAAACCCCCTCCTAAAACGCCTGGCCTAAGAATATCATTACAATCAGTTAAAAAATTCTTTCCCCTCTGGCTGACCCCTTATTTGTTTGTTTGTGTTTTCCTGGTGAAGTAGGCTTTTGCAAGACAAAAAAAAAAGTTAAGACAGACTTCAGAGTACAAATGCTCTCTTCTCTTCATTGGATTATTTATAAGCAGAAATTAATTTTGCTTAGAATAATATGGTGGGATTTTTTCTGTAGCTTGCAATCATTGCTGTGCAAAGTGCAGGAGATAGCATGGGAGGTGAGCAAGGCTTGACTAGCAAGTCTCAGAATAATGAATTCTAAAATAGAACCATGCTGAGGGGAAAAAAAAAAATGTGTGTGTATATATATATATAAAAAAAAAACAGTACACTGAAATACAGTTAAATTCAAGCAATTTCCTGCTCCCTCTGAAATGAAGGGCAGAGGTACTGTCAACTGTAGTGATGATAGCCATCTTTCTGGGAATAAAATTGCTTTAGAATTATACATTTTTCAAAGTAATTCTCCTCACTAAAACATCACTGTCACTGGACAGCTGTAGGCTGAAACCTCTCTCACAAATACATTTTAGCATCTTTCTCTGTTAATGCCTGAGCTGTACTTAACACAGAATCACAGAATCACCTAGGTTAGAAGGGACCTTTTAAGATCATCTAGTCCAACCAATGAAAAAAAAAACCAAAAAAACCCAAAACAAACAAACCACAGATATATATATTCTGTTATTTAGTCTTGGAGAGTCAGAAGAGACAGAAATAATTGGGAGGTGTCTCTGATCCATTGAACATCTCCTCGAGAGTGGAGGGAGGAGTATAAACAGCTTGGTTTTTTTATAAAAAATCTTGGAACAGTAAGGACAGCCCCTGATCAACTTTCAAGCTTTGTTCTTGTTCCCATAGGGATCAGTGTCTCTAACTGATCTTCCTCTGTAAAATTTTGAAAAATTGAAAATTTTAATCAACTAACTGAAGTCATTGAATTCCTGTCGTCTTTTTAAATTTACTTAATAGAAATTGTACACCCAGGGCAACAGCAAGGAAAAACCCTGTATCTTTTTGCGTTTTCTGGAGAGGAGGCTCTCTCTGTGGGAGAGGACATGGCCAACCCCTTTGCGATAAATGTGAGATGCGTGGACTCTCTGGCTCTAAAATATCTGGGATTCTTGGGAGAGCTTGCAATGAGCATATGTCTTATGTGTCATAACGCTGTCCAGTGCTCTGAGTCACCAGCTGTTAATTTAACATTGCAGTTGTAGCCGAGTCTGGTTTTATTAACTTTGCTGCCCCAATTGTGTATTTATTAAGTTTGTGTCTCCTCTTCTCCAGCTGAGGATCAGATAAGCTCTTGAGAGCAAAACAGATTATTTTCCATCCAAAAATGAGCTTTAACAAAAGCAAATATAAGTCTTTATATAATAATTGTGAGAACGGGCTGTCTGAGAAAGTGGCTTGTTTCTAGGGTTGAAGGCTCCACCTATTGGTTGACTAAAATGAGAGAAATGTAACATTTTCACATAGAAAACTGCTGGCCCTACTGAACACCTTATGTCTTGACACATCTTTATGGAATTGCTGTCTTTGGTGCAGAATTTTGTGTGATATCCAAGATAAAATGAGCTCAGTGACTTATTTCTGAGGGCAGTGCACATGCAGCACCCAAAGTGATGCACTGCTGAGACACTGGGAAGTTCTTTCCTAAGATAAGAACCTTTTGGATTTTGCAGCTGAAGTATTTCTTATCCTGAAAATTATTGGTTTTCTTTGCATAAAAATCAGCATCAATTATTCCATGCCAGCAAAATGAGTGGAACCAATTGACCTGAGTAGAGTTGCACAGTAACTTCCAGGCATTTATCACGTTCAAGTTTAAACAAGTCAGAAACAGGAGTATTAATGCGGCCACCTTCACAGAATCACCAAATGATATGGAGTTGGAAGGAACCTCTGGAGATCATCCACTCCAATCTCCTCCCAAAGCAAGTCCACCTAGAGCAGGTCCCACAGGAACGTGCCCAGGTGGGTTTGGAATGTCTCCAGAGAAACAGAGGAGACTCCACCACCTCTCTGGGCAGCCTCTGCCAGGGCTCTGCCACCCTCACAGGAAACAAGTTCCTCCTCATGTTTAGGTGGAACTTCTTATGTTCAAGTTTGTGCCCGTTCCTTCTTGACCTGTCCCTGGGCACCACTGAAAAAGCCTGGCCCCATCCTCCTGACACCCACCGTTGAAGTATTTATAGGTGTTGATCAGATCCACTCTCAGCTTCTTGTCTCCAGACTAAAAAGTCCCTCAGCCTCTCTTCATAAGAGAGATGCTCCAGGCCCCTCATCCTCACCTTCATAATGAAAACCCATTTCCCCAGTGTTGGCTCAGGCAGTCTCAGCATTTTGAGCAAAGTGGCATTTTAAAGGTCTAAAGAGTCCTTCCTGAGAATGCCATGGGAGGATGGAGAGAGGAGGGGATGTGGAGAGAGGAGGGGATGTCCAAGCGGGCCTTGGGGAGACCAAGGGGAAGGATAGACACTGGGGAGCATCAGGGGTATTTTGGAGACAGCGAGAGGCTGTGAGGGTGCTGTGGGCATGGCCAGGAGCTCTCGCTCTGTGCCCCTCATTGCCCACCCTCTTGAAGTTACTTCACTCTCAGATCTCGTGCCACTTCCCTCGTTTCCTCTGACAACTCCTCTGTGCCAATAATTGGCCACGCTGGTGAGCACTTGCTGTGATGCAGCCCTACTGTTCCTGCCCATTCATCAGTCATCAGGAACTTGAAAGCACATCCGCGTAGCACAGAGGGCTGGAAAAGGGCTTGTTGCCACCAACAAACTGCTTGGACAAGAGGAAGTTGTGCATACAGTTCATTACACATGTAGACATGCTCCCGGCTCTTGCTATCCCACACCGAGTTACACTCCTGTCTCCACAGAGGAGGCAGAAGGATTTCCTCTGAGCTTCATCATCCTGATGATGCTGGCACCAGCGTGTCTCTCGTTCCATCCCGCTCCCTGCCTGCTTGTGCCCCTCAGAAGGCAGCAGGATCCCTGTGGAAAACAGTCCCTGGGCAGGTTTGTTCCTCCTGGAGAGGGGTAACTTAATGTGCAGCTCCAAGCACCTCTGTGAAGCTGGGGTCAGAGACCACCTGGCTTCAGGTGCTTCCATTCCTTCTACAGTCAGTGAAGCACTTTCAAAGAGCAATTTAGACAACCTGAGTTGATTTCATGATTTCAACAAATTGCATGATAAACAAATTGGATACATAAATGTGGAGAAAATAAAATAATATAATGAATGTGCAAAAAGTAATAGAACAACTGTATTGATGTCAGTGTGTTGTAATCTTCATAGTGTTAGTACCTAGGTCTTATATGTACTTATGGATTAAGTCTCACAGCATTCCCGGGAAGTATTATTTCCCTTAAGGAATGGAAATCAGAGCATGGTGAGGTTCATTTTATGCGTGAAGCACAAGAAAGGGGTCTGTGAATAGAACATGGATCTCGAGTCGTGGTCCAGACAGGTTGATGTAAGATTGAGGGGCAGATGACAACACAAGAAAAAGGCTAAGAAATGCTATTTCTGTAGTTCCTCTTTCATTAGTCATCTTTTTTTTTTTTTTCTTCTTAAAGAGGTGCTAACTGATCACAAAATAAGTTGTGGTTAGAAAAGGAGCACAGCAACTTACTACATGACTCTCGCAATATAAAACCACCTTAACGTGTGGGGAATGTGCTGCAATTTTAACAACTTCCTATATGCTACGGTAGCTCGTGACCGGCCATTCTCCTGGGCTATGGGAGGCTGCAGGTCCTTTCCTCAGCATGAACGGGGGACTTAGTCCTTTGGGGTTTTGTGTCTGATTTGGAGCACCTGAACCAAACCCCTCGCCCTGGGCCCTTTGTGGTGACTGGATCAGGACACTCTGATTCCTTATTCTGCAGTAACTGCCCTGCAGATCGATAATGCTGAGCAAAGCACCCTTTCCATATGAAAAGACAAGACAGGGTGTCCCAGACTCTAATAATTCTGCAAACATCAAGCAGTGCGGAGTTAATACTTCTCAGGGCCTTGCCATGGGAATTTTCTGGCTGTGGCCCAGACTACAGATAATTAATTATGTCAGTGAAAGGCTCTGGTGGCCTGTTTTCTTCAGAAAAAAAGTGACATCATCCATGGAGCTCTCTGGCAATAAAGCAGAACAAAGCTGTGTGGGCAGGAAATAACAGACAGATGTCTTCTAGTGCTCATTTGATCTGCTTCGAAGCTCGCTGTAAGAAATCATACATTGCGCAGCGCTGCTTCTCCTCAGCTCTGCAATATTTAGCATGGACTTTTTTAAACAGAAGAGGCCAAATTAATCTCTGTTGTAATTCTCCTGGAGCCACTTCAGAGCGTTTGTGCGGTGGATGAGCTGGTCTGTCATGTGCCTTTCCTCCAGGAATGATTTTAGGAGGACTTTCTGTGTTATCATGGCAAGATAAAGCACAACAAAATGAAATACACTGTGTAACTGAAAAGACTTTGTACAAGGCCAGAGAGTTCTGCACCATGTGGAGAAGACAGGACCATTCTGTTTCATATCCCCAGGCATGAGGAATCGCTTCCATTTCTAGATACATTTCACTAAACTTTTGTACAAAACCACAGATTGTCACTTTTCATCACTGAAGTCATCTCTTTACCTCCAAAGTAAATCATGTACATAGACCCAAGTCCAGAAATTTTCAAAGAGATTACTGCATGTGAACTCCACAGTTCCAAGTATTGGGAAATTAAGCTAAAATGAAAGGTAAGAAAAAGACTTTGCTGTACACAGAGTCTTCCTTGCAAGAAAAGTTATGTATAGGTACCATTAGTCAGCATTTTACGTGGCTAGAATCACTGAGGGAGTGATGTAAACAAGGCTGCTTCAGGTATCTGGTATAGGAAAGAAAAATATTTCATACGTTTTAGCAAAAAGGAGTTTTTTGTGATGCAATATGTAGTAGAACATCTAATCTCCCAGCTTCGAAGTACATCTTTGTAGCAATATGAAGGGATAGCTTGAGGAATCAGGCATTTAATGAAGAGTCACTCCAGTAGGCAGGGGTGAAATTCATTACTTTCTCTATTCATATTCACAGTACCACGATACAAAATGAAGGAAGGGCACTTTAAACTATTTGAATTTCCCCCTAAGGTACGAAAAGAAGGGATGTTACTGAATTTTAAGGTGGATGAGTGTTAAGAAAGTTTTGCAGACAGTTTTTCAACTACACCTGCTTGAAGATGCTTTCTTCGTTAATTAACTAAATGGACAGGCGGTATTCACTCTCTGGGGCCTCTAATGGGAATTCTCAGAGACAGGACTACTCCTGCCCTGGCACCCATGCAGCACGAGCTTGTCCTGGATGCTGCAGAAAGCAGTGTGAGAACATCCTCCTAATCTCCCTCAGAAGGACGCCTTGAATGTGATGTTTGTTTGCTCGAGGTGAAACATTTGTAAAGGCTACTGGAATGGAGGAAATGGGCTGCTGGTAAGATCCCAACTTTACATGGAGAACCTGTGACCTTATCTAGTTTCTGGTGTGGTACAGAGCAGCTGCTGCTCTATAAATAACCTGAACTGTGTGAAAGGCAAATAACACCACCACAAGTAGAAGTAAAGGTTCCTCTCTGTGGTTTGATAGTTATTTCTTGCCATTAATACTGGGAAGAAAAATATGCCTTCATAAACATTAAACCTCTATTACTTGGTCCTTTCACTTGTACAGGCATAACAAAATGTCACGATAACTAGGAAATAAAATCTGGAAATAAACAGTCAAAAAGCTGGAAATATCAGATCTTCCAAATATAACATAAGTAAGTGCATTCCTGTAAATACCACTCCTGCTCCTGAATTTTCAAAATTTCTTTCAATTAACTGAGAGGATTGTCATCATGTCATTGAAGTATTTTGATTTCTCTGAAGGAGTTAGATGCATTTTGGGTGAATCCAGACATGGAGCTATGAAAGAAATAGTTACTGGTATCTGATTTAAAGAGAGGCAGGTTGTGAATTTGCAGGAAGGCAACTTAAAAAGAAAATACAAGAGTCTAGGAGAGGTACTAGCAAAACATCTTGAATTGGATTTGACTCTCATCTGACAGTGATTACTTCGACTCCATTCAGCCCATCTTGAATACCACTGAATTTTTTTTTCCGATTTACTAGATGCCTTACATGACATGAGTTTGAGCAGCTTGGTCCCATTTCCCAGGTGACAAAGGGGCTGAGGCAAAAATTCCCCGTTCAGTGGGTGCTGCGTTTTGTTCGTGGTCTCACAGGAGAGGCCAAAGACTGTGGGAATGGGGAGCGAGGGCTGCAGTAAATTGGCAGGGCAGGGCACGAGGAAGAAGCACGTTCAAACGCCGGGCTTGTGTAACAGTATTGCCATTGACCAAGAATTCGGTTGCTAGGCTGCCGGTCCCCTTTTACAAGCAGCAGAATCATGCTATTGTTTCCTAAATGGCTTCAGTTTTATGCAGGGACCTCTTTACATCCTTTCTATATCATTTAAATATTTTACTAGGCACGCAGTAAAGCTGAGTTTGGAACTCAGACCCCTGCTCTGCTCAAGCCAGTGAGGGAAAGAAAGCCCTTCTGTTTCATATTCTGCCAAAAAGTGAGTATTTCAGGGTAACCCCATGAACAGTGGCCTCACGTCAGCCTTCCAGCTGGGTGGCTACCATGGACTCCTGAGGGGCTTGGGGAATTTGTATTTCCCAGGCAGAAATGCATGAAATGCATGGTAGAGTCCGTGTCTTAAGTAAGTCCACTAGACGCTAGGTAGTAGAGAGGAAGGAAAGACAAAGCTGTGCAGGTCAGCAGTGACCCATGGCACTTCAGCCCCTCCATGGACATCCTCAAGAACTGAGGACATCAGCCTTTAGAATTTGGCACCTCCAATAAGCATAAAATGAAGCTCAGGTACAATTCAACTTCACAATTGTTCTGTCAGCAGGGACACCTGAAGAAGTTTACCGAGAATTGTGTCCAGTTCTACTTTCCACAATTCAACAAAGATGCAGACAGGCTGGAGAAAATCCAAAGGAAGGCCAAGAAGGTGATCAAAGGGATTGAGAACCTGCCCCATGAAGAAAGATGAAGGAATTAAGTCTTTTGTCCCTGGAGAAGAGAAGGCTAGGGAGGACGCCATCACAGTATTCCAGTACTTAAACGGTGGCTACAAAGATGACAGAGGCTCTCACTTCACAAGGAGACACGTGGAGAAGATAAGGGGCAAAAGGGTACACGTGGCACCAGGAGAGGTTTCATCTTGACATAAGAAAGCAATTTTTTACAGTGGGAACAATCAATCACTGGAACAGCCTCCCCATGGATGTGGTAGATCCCCATCACTGGAAGTTTTCAAGGACCGGGTGCTAGATGATCTCATTGAGACTTCCTTTCCCATGAAAAGTTGGACCAGATGATCCTTTGAGGTCCCTTCCAATGTGGGCTATTCTATGGTTCTAGGAGTTTGATGGACAGGGAGTTTGTGCTTTGCTCCCAGAGAAAACCAGTGTGGAAAACCACCACTCAACTATCTGGCCTTCTGTGCCTTGAGAGTATTTCTAAGAAGTAAACACAACTTCTTCATTGATTTCACTTTTAGAGAATCAGGTACTTTATTAACAGAAAAGTCTGTTTATTTTCAAGAATCCACAGTATGAACAGTATAGATAAAAAGTTAGGTTGGAGTTTTCTGTAGGGCCATCTAAGTAATGACAAAACAATAAAAGTAAATGCATGTGTTTTCCAAATTCAGTGTCTTGACTTTAAAGAACTTCTCTGACTAATTGCAGTCTTCTGGACTTACGCAAATGACTTTCATTGTGTTACAAGCTGTTGCAATATGTGGTCTTCTCATGCCTGAATATTCTCTCACATCAGAGTACCAACAAAACAAAACAAAACAAAAAAGGGGCTTGAGAGATGGCTTTCCTGTGCCAAACACCATGTCTCCTCTACCAAAACAGCTAACAACTTTCCTCTGAGATTTATAGACAAGTTTACTTCCACTTTGAAATCTCTTCCTTGTGTTTGGCTCCCAGCTTATGATTTATGCTAAGCAGCACTGTGCTTCGAGATGAGGGAGGCACCTACAGTAGATGTCTGTCAGCAGAAAGAGCTTCCCAGTATGGTTCCCTCTTCTTAGCAAGGACCCCCCACCTTGAACCTCTTGTACCTCTTCCCAGGCACAGGAATCGAAGATGCCTGAGTGTTCCTCTGCAGGATTATTCTGACTTGCTACCTGAAGTTTAATATGGCAATAGTTGGTCAGTATACGTTGAAAGAAAACATCTCCATGGGAGCTTGCTTCTCGTTGTTGTTTTGGTGGAAAATTTGTCATCTGGAGGAACCATGGCCTGCTGTTTCACCTCCTTCCCTCTACATTTATCCTAAGGATTTTCAGAGAGACTACCTGGAGTTTGCAAACCCTGAGGCTGACGGGAGGTCAGGAGATGGCCTGGGCCCCTCTCTGACCTGGGCTCACTGTACTTCAGAATCTTCCTGTGCCAGGGGTTGTTGCTGACCAAATAAAAAGCAAATTTCTCTTCAGTTTATTATTAGCATGAGGCCCCTTTTTTTGTCCCAACGCTTCCTAGCAACCCAAGTGTCTGTTTGTTAGTTTGCTTTTCACAAACTGTTATCATAAGTCCATGGAAACAGAGCACTCGGTGAATTAGCCGGTACCCTTGGAAAGATAACGATAGGAGCAGTGGCCGAGCCCAGAAAAGGCAGAGGGCACATCACCATGATAACGTGACCAGATCCTGAGCCCCTACAGAGCCTGGGGTGGGTGCCCAAGGAGGGGGGACATGAGCAAGGACCTGTGCCCTGGGGATGGTGCCACCCATGCTGGGTACTGTCCCCTTGGGCTGCAGTGAGGGGATTTCGGGGCTGATCCCTAGAGCTAAGCATGTCACTAGTTCCTCCTTCTAAAGACAAAACCGTGAATAAGGGTTTCCTTCAAAGCTCTGAACTGAGCTTGGGGACCTTCTTCCCTGCTCGGGGTGCTGGTTCCTCCATTCAGCATCACTCGCTCCCCTGGCTCTGTTCCCTCTGGCTCTCAGGGGACCCAAACCAGCAGCTTCCAGAAACCTTATTAGACAGCAACTTAGAAGCTGTTTCAGAGACCCTGATTCCCTCCTGCTAGAGTTGCTCCATGATTAAACACTAATGAGGCTGGAAGAAAAGTATGCACGACTGTGCAGAACTGGGCAGGAGCTGGGGCACTCACTGGGAAGAGCAGCGTTCAACTTCAAGTAGCTGTTTACAAATGGACTAGTTCTCAATTGAGTGGCATAATCATTGCTTGAAGTTCATTTTTTTGTTGATTTTCATGTTACTCTATTTTATTTAAAAAAAAAAAGAAAGAGTCTTTGCCATTTTCTGACATTATTTCCTTGTTTATTTTAAAAGCAGGTGGGTTTGTAGAGCTGCAGGGCCTCTGTGATGTTGGGTAAAGATTTGAGATTTGCTACAGGGATAATGGAGCAGAATGCCATTAAGCCACTAGGAAGGCTGTGGAAAAGCAGGATGCGTTGGTCCATTCATAAATCCTTAACAGTCATTGCTTACATAGGAGCAATATTTGTAAGGGTTTTTTCCTAAAATATATGAACCTTTCCTTAAGCCTTATTTTGCTTCCCAAGCTCACATGGGTTGAGTGTCAGAAGAGCAGGGGAGAGAACAACTGGTGCCTGTACCCTTCTGTTCTCCATCCCTTTGGGCTTGTGGGAGAGATGGGAAAATCTGGGAGCTCCCTCATTCCCACTGAAAACTTGTACCTTTTACAGTCTCTTCCCTGGATCACGGCCTTATAAACCTGTCCTGAAGCACAAGCAAGTGCTTCTGTTTTATAGTTTAACAGATATTGGCAAGTGTCATCAGAAACAGAGCTCAGGATTAAGCCTTTGTCCACAGCATGGCCCTAAAATGCCCCTTCCTCCTAGCCCAGTGGTCCCACCAACCAGATAGTGCTGCCAGTTTTGCCCGTTAGCTGGAGTCTGCAACACTTCCAGGGTTTTGTTTAAACAACCAAAAGTTAGAAAACTTTAAGAGTGACTTGAAGAGAACATTTAGTCACAAAGTCAGATAGGGAACGACAAGGAAATGCTTGATTGGAGGTGGCCTGAGAAATATCGATTCAGAACACTCATGCTGCTTCTCCCACTCATGTTCCTAACCTGGTCAGGGAGCAGCATGAACAGAGAAGAAGATGAAGGGTATGAAGAGTAATGATGTAACATCCCTGTCTACAGATGCAACCCACATAAAAATTCACAGCATCCAAACGATGTAGTGACAGGCAGGAATAGATTAATTAATGCCTACAAGGATGACACTGGATCACACAGATCATGTTTATTCTGATTGTCTCCCAGAGTTTTTTATATCTATATCGGCAGCCTGGCATTCTTCTAATTTATTTTATTTTTGTGTATGCAGTCTGTGCATATGAAATGCCCCTATTCTCTTTGTTTTCCCCTGTTGGTTAGTAGGTTGGCTGATGGTACTGATCTGCTCTGTTACAGGCAAGGGAGGATGTGATCCACATGCTGAAGACAGAGAAAACCAAACCTGAAGTTTTAGAAGCTCATTATGGGTCGGCAGCTCCAGAGAACGTGCTCCGAGTGCTACACAGGGATGCCATCCTGGCCCAGGAAAAGTCTATAGGGGAAGACGTCTACGAGAAACCAATTTCAGAGGTAATAACTTCTTGGTTTACTTCATTATGTCAGTGCAGGGGGAATCCTAACCAGAAGTGAGACTACTCATCCTTGGCATGTGTGCAAAACACACAAGGGGATTATATAGCACTTGTACAAATGACAAGAGATCGAAGAAGAATTGAATATTCCCACTTACCCACCTCAACCACAGGACATACTGTAAGCAAAATCACTGGGTTTGAACACAAACAATAAAGAGCTTGTGTGCTCCTTAGGGCCGTGCCATTAAGTGAGAACAAAATCTTTGGGTGTTACATTTCTGTTTTTTAAATTCCTTTCAATTATAGGCACCAGCTTCTACTGCTGGCAACACTGATAAGCAACCTCTGATTTTCTTGGTGCACTGCAGCAATATCATGTATGTAGTGAGACAAAGAAGACCTTCAGAGATTGACTTTGAGCATATTTATGGGATCATAAATCCATAATCATTTTACATCACTTAAGCTGGAGAACTGCTCAGTCAGTTCATCCCCTAAAGGAGACTTGTGGACTTGATCCCTTGCTTGAAAATAAATAGAATAGACCTGGGAATATCTGAGGCCAGTGTGAATGCCAAAATAAGCAGCCATTGATCATGTTTATAGTTTCCCAACTGTCCAAGGCATAGAGAAAGAGCATGGAACAATGTACAATATAATATACTGTAGTGCCTGTCGAAATCTTCATACTTTCTCCTAGTAGAGCATTTAATTCTTTCATCAGGAATTCTATCTACCATGAGGCACCCTTATACTGTGTACTCTCATTGAAGCATCTTCTGGAATTTTTGGGATGATAGTAAATAAGGAAAGTAAATGTTAGCATGTGTGGAATATGCAGGAAATACTGTTCAGCAACATTAAAAGAGCTCAGCCTGGCTTTTCATCTAAAGAAGCTGATAATTTGATGGGGACCTCAGTGTAAAACTTTTGTTATGTGCAGGTCTACAGGGGTTATGTTGGAGCTAAAATAGGATGATGACAAAATTTTTTAAGTGCAAAAGATCTACAATCAAAGGCTGAATCCAACCTTTCTCCTCTAAAAAATACAGTGACTACCACTACTAAAAAATACTTTGACTACCATGGTCAACTTCTAGAGAGCAAATTGCCGTGGTCCTCCTGCTCTCTTATATGTCTCTGATTTGTGGAGGCACCACAGGAAACGGCAACTCTTCAGCTGGGGCT
Organism: Scolopax mira; assembly: GCA_004320125.1. Taxonomy (NCBI): domain Eukaryota; kingdom Metazoa; phylum Chordata; class Aves; order Charadriiformes; family Scolopacidae; genus Scolopax; species Scolopax mira. The sequence goes on from BJBW01008196.1 coordinate 63,713, forward strand.
GAGAAAGATGTGATTCCCAGGAGGCAGGGGCTGGGGGTGGGCAGAACAGAGAAGCACCAGGAACGAGGGCCATTTCGGCTGGGAGGAGGTTGGAGTTTGTCATCTGCTGCCCAGAAACAGTGAAAGGAGCAACATAAATAGCTGTGGTGGCTTCGGTGTGCCCTGGCCACTTTTTAGATGCACGTCCCTGGCCTTAGTGTTTGTTTGAATAACAATTGGCATATTAAACCTAATTTTTAGCTCAGCAGTCCTACGGGTGTATTGAAGATGCAGAGCTCAAGTTTTGTACCCCTTACACTCCACATCTAGGTGTCCAGGCCCCATGGATGTGTGTGAATTCAGGCTCTCAGGGTCTGAGGGCATCTGCCCTGCCGTTCACTACAGATTTTCCCATCTGAAATGAGGAAAGTGTGAAGAGCACGTCACCACGGGGGAAATTCTGCACTGCACCAATATTATTTGTTACCCTAAATCTGAGTGAAAGTCTCTGTGTGTCTGAGAGCGAATGTTTATTGCAAACCTGCCGTCCAAAGAAATCATTACTTTTACAGGACAGCTACTCTTATTTCTAGTCGCTGCTTTACGTAAAGCCCAAGACATAAAATTATGGGACTCGCATTTACCCAACACAACATTGTTGGTTAATAAATCAGATGAAATAAGCAAAGAGACCTTTGAAACGATCTTATTCTCCTTTCCTACAATCCAGCTGGACAGGCTTGAAGAAAAGCAGAGGGAGACGTATCGGCGCATGCTGGAACAGCTCCTGTTGGCAGAAAAGTGCCATCGCCGCACCGTTTACGAGCTAGAAAATGAGAAACATAAACACACGGATTACATGAACAAGAGCGACGACTTTACCAACCTCTTGGAACAAGAGCGAGAGAGGTGAGTACCTGAGACGGTGCAAAGAGCACCCCCGGTGTCCCAGCACTTGTGGTACCAAGTGCTACCCAATACTCTGGTATTTTCTGTGTTTAAATGACACTAAACTCATGTGTAAACCACTTGAACATGTCGATCCACTCATTGTTAGTAAGTACACGGCAGTGTGGGTCTGGAGCTGGAGGAGAACCACTGGCTGTCCCTGTGTCCTGCGCCTGAATTAAGAAAGGAGTTTGTTTGGAGCAACTCGTTTGGGGTTCCCCTCTGGACAGCTTTCGGTGGGATGTTATTTGTGGTGGCTCAGGCTGGCTTGGCTCAGCCTTTTGGGAAGGACGGGGCACCGTTTGTCACAGCGGGAGGAGGACGGGGTAAGGAAAACCACAACACACACGAGGACACTGGCACACAAAGTGGTAGCCACTTTGCCAGGCCTGGGCTTGCGAAGTCACAAACCATTTGCGTTATTTTTCATATTCTTGAAGCCACGTGCCTCAGGCAAGAGCTGTGTTCCCCTGGATGGAAATATTTCCATGTTTTATAAAACGTGCCCAGCTTGGGATGGACTGACTGCAGTGTTTATCTCACAGGCTTTTTTTTTCTCCAAGTGCTTGTCTTGCTTGTGGGAGGAATTTGTTCTCTCAGTTTCTAAGAAAAGAAAGAGCATCAACCTGAGGTGAAGGATGAGCCCTCGGTGACAGCCTCGGTTTCTCAATAGGAAATTTTCATGCTCATACTAAACTGCTTGAAATCAATCCACGACATTTTTACTTTTTTTTTTTTCAATTTTTTTTTTAAAAAAAAAAAGCTCTGAGAAAATTACTTAAGGCAAGTTCAAAGAAGAAAGGCTTTTGAGGAAACCACAGTCTGGTGGCAGACATTTGCAAAAAGCCAGGAGCTGAATTGTTTAGTGCATTTCCTGAGCTCAGCTCAGCGCCAGCTTTGAGTAGGTGGCTCATGAGCTACAGTGACCATGTTTCCTGGCTTATTAGCTGCTGGGTTTCTGTCTCTCTTTTTTCCTAGGTTGACTGGCAAACTTTAAAGGGAAAAAATGCTTCTGCTTCTTAGCAATGTGATTTTTTTAGCAGAAAATAAAAAAAAAAAAAGTTGTATTTCCCAGTAAGGAGCAATTTCACATCTGATTCTCATAGATGTAATTTTTTCTCTCTGCTGAGTGTCTGCATACATGTGAAGAGGCAGGCAGCTCAAATGATACAAAAGTGAAAGTGTCTTAAAATACCATTTACATACCTCTTTACATTCTATAATTTGGCAATTTTTGCCTTCTTATTCAATTTGTGAAGGCCACTAAATAGCCTAAGCTTAGGACCTGTTTTAAACTGACTTCCTCCAATGAATTGATTAAAAATGAATTGATTAAAAAGCTTTCTGTCTTGCATTACTACTGTTGAGGTATCAGGTCCCATCTCTGTGGGCATCTTCTAACACTCCTCCCACTCTTTTGTGTCTTTTCAACTTGAGTTGTTCCACATCCTACCATTTTTGGAAAAACAGCAATAAAAAAGGGAGAGTTTGAGTTTGAACTTCTATTGAAAGCAGATCTTTAAGAGCAGCTAAACCGGCTGGCTTCAGTCACCAGTGCCTCTGTACTGGTGGCTGCGGGGCAAGAGCTGCAGTGCTGAAGCCCTTTTGATTTATGCTGAATGACACGAGAAACCTGATGTTTGCTATTTAATCCACTTGGTTTGTCTGACGCACTAATGAGAAAATTCGTTTCAAGTTTAGTAGTGGCCAAGCAGGGAGAACATGGCACGGAGCTAAACAGAGTGAACCGGGCACGTCCCTGCCTCCTCCCAGATCACTCCCAAAGCAGATTAGCAAAATCAGGATGGGCTGAAACCCACTCATTAGTGTACAGTCTTAAATGAATTCAACTCCTCGTCTTTGTTTGCTGAGGCTGCACTCACAACTTTTCAGGTATTAAAAACTGGAAGTAGTATCATTTGAGGGCTATATTCACAGCGAAAGAGAGGGTGATGGGAGGGCTTCTCAGGAAAGCCCCAGAGTGGCAATCAGCAATAGATTTTTGTCAAAGAGAAAGAGTTTGTAGTGGAAAGATTAAGATGCAATAGGTTAAAACATACAAAAAACTCCCATACTTATTTAATCTGCATATTGGAACCAAAAACCAACCTGCCCAAAGGCATTTTTCAGGGTCCCGCATAGTTATCCTTGTTTTATAAGTACCACTTTATATATAATTTATTTTACTGTGTTGCTTTGAGGCCTGAGAGTTATTTTATTAAGAGCTAAACAGACTTGTAGTCTCCATCAAAAAGAAAAGTGAACTTTGCCCGTCAGCCCCTCTGTTGCACTCCCAGTTATAATGTTAATGAGACAGGGTGAGCCGGAGGAAGAACAGTCCTGGGGAGTGACCATCTCAGAGCACCCTGAGAGCAGTAATAACTTCTGAACTGGATCTAAGAAATTGAAGTAATTTCTTCCCCCACCATATTTTACCAATCTTTCCCAACCATTGCTGTTCACACCAACTTTTAGAGGCCACATCTGCTTTTGCATCTGCTTTTGCACAAACCTTTGTGAAAGTCTGATCAAGACAAAAAAGGGAAATTCCTTAAGAGCAGAAATATGTCTTGGTTCTAATGTATTTCTAGCACTTTCTTAATGTATTTACTTTGGAATATTTTTTACATATACTTTCATGCATTATTATCTCTAATCCATCCATAATAACATGGTATGAAAGTAAACAGTCTGGTGGGAGACTAATTATTAGGTCAGCCTTGCACAGGAAGGAAGTAACGGGAAAACATGGTTTGTCTGGAATAATTATGAATAGAAGTATAAAAACGACAAAATTGAACACAGGGATATTCAAAACATAGACAGCAAGGAGGAGTAAATGGAGAAAGCTGGAGGGTCTGACTGTTGGTCTTGGCTCTGCAACACCAAGTGCAACTAAGCTGCAGAAAGGTTGTGGAAAAGGTTGGCGTGTTACAGGAAAAGAGCAGTGACAGCCATTTGCCAGATGGAAATGAAAGAAATCTGGTTCTTTTAGTGGAAGGTGCTTCTACAGACACATGATGGCTGAAATGTTTTGCAAATTTCCCTATAGTATGCTCAAATTACACTATGACAACACCTAAAAGTCAGAATATTTTGAAAGTTAGGGACTGTTTTTACCATTCAACCACAACTCCCCTTTTCCACACTTGCCCACCTGTAACATCAAGTTCTCCTTGGGTATCTCCTATCCCCAGAAGTGCCAAAGCATCCATCTTCTGGTTAAAGATGTCCCTCCTTACTGCAGGGGAGTTGGACTAGATGGCTTTTAAGGTCCCTTCCAACCCAACACATTCTATGATTCTATGATTCTTGGAGACTCCTGACAAGGCTGATGAACAAGTAGAAGAGCTGGAGACACCTGGCCCCCTCAGAGACCTTTGGTGGCAGACGGTGGGGTGAGGAGTCTCTGGTCCAGCAGGTGGAGAACAAAAGGTCTGACTGGAGCTGCACTGACCATCTGGACACCTGAAGAGCAGCAGACCACAGAATTAGTCCTCCTGACACAAGGAACTTCCTTATCTTCAGCCTGACTTTAGGGAGGGAGGACCTGAACCAGCTACTGTCACCGCCTGCCCCAGAAAGCTCCTGTGAAAAGCAGCTTAATGTGAAGCTGTGCTTGGTTGTCCTCTGTTCTGCCCAGTCCTAGCCCTCTTGCCTTTAGGGAACTGGGTGGGAGGGGGAGAAATCTTTAGGATCAATTATGAACTTTTCAAATTATTCAGCAAGGCTTTTTCTTCTGGTGGAAAACATGTAGAGCTCTGCGTAACCTCGGTGCTGCTTCGACCTCTCGATAGACCTAGGGGATGAGGTTTAAAATCCTGACATTTTTAGAGGTGCTAATCTCTGAACAATTTGCCTTGTACTCTTATTTTAATCCCCTTGGTTGACAGCACATTTTGCTGCTATTAAAAGCCCTGAAAAACTCCCATTGATTGTAAAGGCTCAGAAACAGGCTTGAGGTGAGGACCACTGAGCCAGAGTCGCAGGACGGCTGGCAGAAATAGCCTGAAATCCTTCAAAAATGGGGGAAGGAGTGAGTTTCTTTCATACGCATGGGCCGTGGTTTGTGGAACAGAGGGTGCCATGTGGCAGAAAGGCTTTGGGGGAGCTGGTTAAGGGAGTTCTGCACAACTGTTTTGGGAGCAACTCGGTGATTTCCAGCAGCATCCCTGCCACTGCTGGGATGCTTTTACCCCACCACACAATGCGGCAGTAAATCCACACCCAGTCTCTAACGTCTGACAGCACTGATAGTATGTTTAGTCACATTTTACTGTAAGACTTCACAGAAGGGATGAGCGTTTCATCCCTTGGCTCTTGCTTTCCTTGCTGCAGCCTCAGATTATTCTCCACAACCACAGGGACAGGGTTCCCGGTGCACCGAAGCACTTTGCCTTTCCCTACAAGGCAAGGCTGAGGATTCGGTCTGCTCTTCCCCAGCAGTGCCCTGCTCAATCTGGTTTTAGTTAAACCCTCTTTTTGAAGCACGCGGCCATAATTAGATCTGCTCAGAGGAGACAGCGGGACGGTGACCCCCAGATCTTTCCCCCACAAAGTTTCCTTTCAGCCTCCGCGTAAAATCGTCTCCTCTCTGCCTCCCCCATTGCAGCACCCCCAGCAAGGAATGCACTGGCAAGTCCCTCGGAGGTCTGTGATAATACATTCCTCTCGCCTTCGGTCATCCTGGCACCGCGATGCTCTTGGCTGCTCTGCTGGTGATGTCATTCTGGGCCCGCATCACCTGCAAAGGAAACCGAGCTGCCAGCAATAAAGCACACAGCCCTCTTGAAACAAAAATGGGAATGTTGATGTTAGCAAATTTTTTAAATCTTTTTTTTTTTTTTTTCCCTCCCCGCCCTCTTTATGCATTTCTGCTTTTATCACCAAAGCTCCTCTTCTCCCTTTTCCCACGAGACGGCAGCACCAAGCCTTTCATTGGGAATCATTGTGTTCCCCTTGGTTTCAGGGACCCAAGCAAGTGCAGGGGCTGGGGTGTGAGAGGGAGACTTCGTGTGCGTTACCTTTCCACTTTGCATTTGCTCTTGATTTTTATGGAGACTGTAAAATAAAGAAGCTGGCAGGAAGACAGCCGGGCACAGTATCCATCAGTCAGTTACTTGTTTAGAGAACAATCACGCCAAAAGTATGAAGTGTTCAGGGCTAATAAATCTCTGTGATTTACCAGCTTAAGGCCAAATTCTGTGGTAAGAATAACCCCATAGAGAGATATTGGTGCAAACATATAGCACAGATTTTGGCCTGTAACTGTGCAATCTGTTGGTGATTCCTTTAAAGTCTGGAAAGTAAGACTCTTTACAGAAAGATTTTTGCTAGTTTTTTTCTCCAAGAGTTCTTAGCCATATTTGCACTCTGACTTTTTTCTCCTGTGGTGATTATTTCTGTGTCCTGGTTTCCTAATTGTGACCCAAGAAAAGGCAAAGCCAGCCCAATGGGACTGTGGGAATTCACCATTGCCTGCAGTAGTTACTCATCTTACCGCGCATCACTGGCCGGAGCAAAGCACTGAGTCACTCCCTGTCTACTTTTCAGTAAGTGCATCTCCAAACCCCTCAGCTCACGGTGAAGAAGACACGGGCCACAGCACAGTGTCCATTCTTTTCTTTCAGGCTGCCATACCATCTGTATGGTTTGGAAGCACTGGCTATTTTCTGTCAATTCAATACATTCACAGGATCACAGATGACAAATTCTGTAGTAGTCTATTAAAAGAAATAACTGAAAAAACCTGGCAATGACAAATCCCATTTCCACACAGTTAAGTAAATCTGGGGATCACCCATTCTGCAGGTCCCGTTTTACAGCTCCAGCTGACAGCAAGGCAGCGACTGCTTGAAGTTTATGTTTTAACTAATGAATCTGGTCCCAAGTTTCAACAAAACGGCTCCAAAGGTAATTTAAAAACGAGAGAACAAACAGCCCCATCAGCCCATGGAGAAACACTGTGAAAGTATTGCGAGTCTCACACAACACAGGGCTTGCCATGAGCTGGGGCTCATCCAAATCCATCTCTTCACACTTGGATAGTCCTCAAAACCGTCCAGTCCTTCACTCACTTCTGGGATTATATAAAACGGCATCATGTGTTGTTTCAGCTATTCTTCCAAAAATTATTTCTAAGTAGGCATCGGCTTCACAGCCCTGGAGAGAGAATTGTTACACAAAGCTACACGTAGTTCATTATTCCTAGCAAGTTTGCTTGCTAAAATCACCAATTCAAATGCTCCCAGGGTCACATGGGGGGAAAAAATGACTTCATTCAAAATCTACTCACGAACCTGAACACTGTCCAGGGTGCAATAGGTAACAATTTCAATATTTAAGGGGCCTTTGGCATGTTTCAGAGTTATTATACTACTGAAACAACTATCAGTTCACAGCTCTACTGAGGACATCTTTTTAAGTCGTCATTTTTTTTAGGGAAAGAAAACAAGAACTGAATCGGGGTCATGTAGGGAAAATTGCTTCCTCATTCAGAAATATTAGAAACAGGTTTAAGTTGAAGTACCAGGTTTCAGTGAATTTCTACAAAATTTAGATAGATACTGGTTATTTACAAGTATAAATATGTACTTAAAGGCACTCCAGCTTGAATATATTGGATATTTGCTCTACACTCAGCTGGAAGTTTACCTGTGCAGGGATGTAGAGACTGAGCAGTGAAATGTAGGACTTACTGTTCAGATGAATGCCCTACAGCTACTCAAGCCATGTCCTGCATGGTCAGAGAACTTCCTCTGCGTTGTGTGAAGAACCTCAAGATGCCGCCTGACTTTGGGGGCTGGCTCAGTCAGCCTACACAGAACCTTTCCTAACCCTAAACAGATTTAATGCTTTTTCCATTTTTTTCTCCCCAAAAAGGTGCTAAGTGCATCCCTTCTCACTCTGGCAGTATCTCCACCAGCAAAGGAACATGTGAATAATGAGTTTTATATTTGCATCATTCTAGTTTCCTCTTCCTGCTCTTCCCAGTTAAGTCATTTTTATACTTCTTGAGTTCTTTTCACCAAAGGGGTGAAAATCCTCTTGTAGGTCAGCCCCTGGGCATTTAAATTCCCCCAGACACAGGAATTCACTGGGCTGGGTCTCTCCATCTCCCGAAAAGGGAGGATTTTTCACTTGTTAGTTTGGTGAATGGTGCCAAGATATGGACCTCTGTATCTGCTGCTTTTGTTAAAATGACAAAGATGGAAATGGAATTACTTATTCAAGATGAACAAATGCCTTACTGAAATACACATTAAACTTTCTATTCACTTGAATGAGGGAGAAAACTAAAGTATTTTGTGTTCTTTTCTTTGATAATTGCATACTGAATTTTTGCTTCAGCTCTGAAACTGAAAAATCACTTACTCATCTAGCTCTATTATCCAGTTGCTTATGTTAGGGAATGATTAATAGCAATGTAGCTGACTGTGTAATGCCCTAATAAGAAAAGATAAAGAAATGAGCAGAAAATGAGAGTAAATTACAGCAGAGTGACAGCAATGCTTTTCTGACAATAGCAATTATGTCATAGATGAAAAAGTATCTCTTGGTGACAAGTATATGTATCACAGGATGAAAGTTCCTGTACAGTTGCATTTAAAATGTTTATTTTCAGAGTAACTGGAAAGGGACAGACATATTCTCTTTCATCATTTAAATACCAGGCTTTTCCAAGATGACATGACTTGTTTTAAAACGATGCACAGCTATCGACTCTATTTCATTCTGCGAATCACTGCCTGGGATACCACCCTGGTTTGCAAATGTGGGGACAAAAGAGTGTGGGGAAGAGCAGAGGTGTGGTGTGGAGGACGGAGCATTGCAGTTAGAGTGTGTCCTGGTTTGACTGCGTAGTGTCCTGCACCACGTGAAGAATAATCCCCCACACTGGTACAGATTAGGGGTTGACCTGCTGGAAAGCGGCTCTGCAGAAAGGGGCCTTGGAGTCCTGGTGGACAGCAAGCTGACCATGAGCCAGCAATCAGCCCTGGTGCGTGAGACATCATTTGCACCTCTCACTACAGCATTGAAAAAAATAAAATAGTGATTTGTAAACAAGGAAGTAAGGATGCTCAGTGGAAGTCAACAGCTGGCAACTCAATAGCTGGTTAGAAAACAGGATGTGGAAGCCCTGCAGTTATTCAGAGGGCAACATGGATATGGTAGAAAGATATTTTAAGGCAAGCAGAGGCAAGAATTTCACACTTACTATGTGAAACTGGCCCAGGAATACTGGTTTGGAATATTTCAGACTGAGGAGAGGACTAGAACCAGGTATTCTGGTGCAGGAGGCAGCTCCTTTGCAAGTTTTCCTTCAGACAGAAGTGTCTATGGCTCCCAACCTTGTGCAGTGGCTGTGGTCAACCCGTGTCTCCCCAGTGCTCAGAACAAGCCCCTCACCCTTCTGTGTGTAGAGACATGTATTTCATGAGTCCCAAATAACCTTGAGTGCAGAATGATGTTCAGCTCAGGCAAGATGATGGGACACAGCAAGTTTGGGCAATCAAACTACAGATCTGCCCGCAAAGCAGGTGCCTACAAATGTTCAGATTTATATGTTGTATTTTTTTGGGCTTGTTTTTAGTCTTTTAAATTCTTCACTAACTGCATTCCAGAAATCTATGGGAGTCTTTTTGGGATGCTGCTCTAAGCAACTACAATTAGGAGGTTAAAGTATCAGGCTCTAATCTCATTTATGCTGCGCCTCCAGAGCACCAGGGGCAAAAAGAAGTAGGAAAGGAGGGGCGTGAGATGGATGTGGTGGGCAGGTGTGTGCTCCTTTGTGCTTGGGGCAAGAGATGGGTGTCCCAGCATGAGCATGGACAGAAATATCTCCACAGCCTTTCAGAATGACAGTTGGGACATGGCATGTTAGGATGTGGTGTGACAGCCAGGATTACTCAGTGCTGATGTTGTTAAAACCCATCAGTCTCTCCTTAGTTCATCAGAGCAGCTGCTGACAGCTCTTTTACAGCATTTGAAAATTTTACTGAGGATTCATTACTTGCTAAGTCACTGAATATTGTGCTCACAGGAAGTCATGATTAACAATCTAGAAGGAATCATCATGAGATTATTTACTTTTCTCTGCTTTTATAGGTGTGTATTTTTTTTATCCTTGTGTCACATGATACACTTTAGGGAAAAAATAATCCTGCCTTGATTTTCAGTTTCCAGTAAGGGAATATTCTCACTGTTCTTTAGGAGTTACTTATTGCCACACTTAAAAACATGACCCTTATCTATAGATGGAGTATTTCTGTTCTTCTCAGAAAAGTCAGGTGAGGGGGAGGTGGCAAAAAGAACAACAGGGAGTCAGCTGCCAACAGAACAAAAGCAACACACAGGTGAAAATGAGTCAGGGTTAATTAATGTCCCAGAGGAAGCTGAGCAAAAGAGGCTGAGACACTAGCAAAAGATGAAGTTTCTCTCTTCTGGTAAACTGAGAACAGCTCTGGCTCTCTCTGCTTACAAAGCCTCAAGGTTACTTCTCCACGTCATTATTCCATGTGGAGACCTACACATCAAAAGTGAGTAATTTAAACAAAGAAGGGTGGAGACCAGAGCAAGGAAAGATGGTATTAGCAGGGTGCTCTGATAAAGCATGGATGTGTGGAAGCAGCCACACTAAAAATGGCAGGTCCATAGGGGGCAGCGAGGAATCACCTGGGCAGGTGGGGTTAATGGCTGAGACCAACTGTGTGAGGGTCCTGCACTTGGGTCACACCAACCCCATGGATGCTCTAGGCTGCGGAAGAGTGGCTGGAGCAAAAGTTTTGTTTTGCACAAATAGAAATTTTGGCATTTTCCTAACACCTGAGAGGACTTGGGGAGAGTTGCAAGTGCTGCCTTCCCTACAGACATCACGTTTGTTTCTGCACAGAAGATAAAGAGCTGACAGAGAGCGGGGCAGAGCCCTGTTTACAGAGAATTTTATAATCAGCCGATCATTTATTACAAGTCTCTGAGAACCACAAGAGGAATCTGTCTGTGGGCTGTGCAGAGTGTAGTGAAGTTTTAAAGAGAGCAACAATATCAAATAAATGTGTAGTCTATTAGCACATCATTAAATAGTTAAACCAATACCATATTTTGCTTCCCAGTTACTCTCCTCTGTCACAGACAAGTGAGCCAGATACACAGTGCAGTTTCTGACATTCAGAGGTGAGTTGGAATTTGGGATTCCTATCCAGCCTCCCCCCTGCTTTTCTTTCTCCATGTTTTTCTTATTTGGTCTCACAATGTCCCAAGCGCTGCTTTCCTCAGGAATGCATCTCTTGGGCTACTTCATCCCAATGGACACAGAAACAAAAAGATTCATGGAGTTCTGGGGAGTGAGCCAGAATTTCCCAGCCTTTGATGTGATTTAAAAGTTACTCTTCAGAAATAACAACATAGGGACTACTTTTCTATTTTTGTATATACACAGAATTTGATTCCTGTGCAGTGAAAGAGAAGTTGCAAAGGTGAAAGGCCTGTCTGACATTAGCTGTGACATCCTACGTGATGTCCTCTGCAGCTCTGGCACTGCTGGAGTGGTGGGTACCTGGAGGAGATGGGCTGGTGATGGAGAATACTTTAATTATGAAGCCTGGTGGCAGTACAGCCAGATGTCGGGGTGTGCAGGGCTCACCACTGCCACGCTGCGCTGTCTCTAACAAGCCTTGTACCCAGATTTCTCCTCGCTCACAACCACACAACTTCTGTGACTCAACATTGCCTTCCCTGAGCTGTTTTCTTCCTTTTTTTTTTTCTTTTCCTCCTAAATTGCAGGATTAGATGAGGGAGCTGATGGTCTGGCTTAAGTCCTCTCTGGGGATCACTGGTGGTCACAGGTGCTGCTGGTGATTACCATGAGGCAGTCTGTGTCACCTTCTCTTAGTGATCTGACTTAATTTAGATGGTTTTAAACATGAGGTTGGTCAGGCCCTGGAACAGGTTGCCCAGAGATGTTGTGATGCCTCCATCCTTGGAGGTGTCTGGGACTTGGGTAGAGCAAGCCCTGTGCAACCTGCTCTTCCTGGACCTGTGGTGTCTGGACCCACTATCTCCCTCAGACCTTCCCTCAGACACCAGAAAAAAATAGAAACCTATTGAGACATGTTAATTTTGCACACAGGATGCAACAGTTTCTCTGCAGGACCCCAGCTTCATCTTTTGGAAAGGAGTTAGTAAATGAGGCAGGAGAACATCAAAAGGGAGGGAATGATTAAGGCTGGTATATGGTTCCTTGGAAAATGTGAGTGCCCCTGTTGAGTTTGTGATTTCCTACATGGTGCTGGTTAAGTCACCTGAAGCTAATTCACATGGGCAGGGAATCAATGTTTTTCAGACTAATGATAATTTTGGGGAGCTTGTTGGAAATCCAGTCTCTGACGGGCAGGAATCTGGAGCATCCACTCCCGGGGCTGGGGGCAAAGGGGTCTTGTGACGGGAGCACCCAGAGTGCTCCAAAACCCACCTCCCACGTACCCCAGAGCAGGTCCCCAACCGTGACCTGCTCCCTTTGAGCTTCTGTTTCCCACCCAGCAGGGAGCAGCTCTGCTCTGGGCAGAGGCTGGGGGTGTGTGGTGAGCGTGGCCTGGAATCAAGAGCATAAACCCAACCATTACACACCCGTTTTCCAAGGCTGAGCGAGGCCAGGGTCCCCAGCTAAAATAATGAAAGAACACAAAATTAGGTAGTTTCTCAAAGAATGTAAGCGTGTGCACGCTGGGCCATTTTTTGTGTCTAATATTTGACGTGAGAGACTTTCAGTGGGTTTGGATGTTAAGGGCTTCTTAAAAAAAAAAAAAAAAAAAAAGAGGAGAGTGAATGGGAAAGGGAAGAGGGATGAAGGAGAGAAGGAAGGGAAGGGAAAGGGAGGAGTAGTTTCTAGTTGCCCTTGGGAGGACTGAAGGGGTGACCCCGGGCAATCTTGGGAATCGTTAGGCAAATAGAAGCAATCCCCAAATTCTTTTACGTTGGTTTGGGGGCAAAAAGGGCCGATTCTGTGATTCCGGAATGCAGAGCATCCAAGCAGACCGGTGCTTTTCAGCTCTCCCGCCGGCTCCCTGTCAGCGTGAATTTCCCAGAGCAAACGCGGGCGTGTATGTAACCCGGGGGGGCTTTTCCTCAGGCATTCACGCATCTCCCAGCGGGTGTGAACACCAGCCGGGGCTCGGCAGCAGCGGGACACGACAAAAGGGAGAGGAACTTTTCTCGAGGCAGAGGAAGGAGCTGGGGCCGGGACTCTCGGCTTCCCAGCATCCCTGCTCGGCGAGGCCGGGGCTCCCTGCCGACCGAGCGTCACTTCTTCAGCGTTAGCCCACCGCCCCTGCGCCCGGAGGGGGCTGTCAGTAATAAACTCCGGCAAAGGGGGTGCTAAAAGGAAGGGCTGGCCCAAAGGAGCCACCCGGTCGCCCAAACCCTTTCCCCCCCTCCCGCCCCGCCGGGGCGGCTCCGGCTCCACCCCCCCCTCCCTCCGCAATGCTGCTCCCGGTGTCCCCCCGGCCACCGCACGGCTCCGGTCCCCGGCCTCCCCCTGCCGCCCGACCCCGCTTTCCTCGCTCTCCCCGCCCGGCTCCGCTCCCCCATCGTCGTGTCCCTCCCGCCCGGCGGCAGCCGTCACCTTGCGGTGCCCGGGGGGCAGAGCGGTGCGGGGAGAGCGCGGGGCAGAGCGGGCGCGGAGCGAGGAGCCGCGCTGCGAAATTGTCCTTTTTATTTTATTTTTTTTTTAAGCTTTAAAAAAAATGGTCTAATTATAAGGTAAGATAATTCAGATTTTATTCTTATTATTATTATTAATTTGAGCAGTGCTAATTGTTCTGGTCCGTGTGCAGCGGGTAACGGAGGGCGGCGGGAGGGGATGCTCGGTGTGAGCCCCGGGGCGGCACCGCTCCATCTCCGTGCGGGGCTGGAGCCGGGGAAGGCGCAGTTTCGGGTGGTGGGGGGGTGTCCTCGGCCGGGGAGCGCAGCGAGGGGTCAGGGGAGGACAAGGGCGGCCCCTTATCCCGGAGCCGGGTTTGGCCAATCTCAGCTGAGCGCTGCCGCGGCTCCCTCTTCTCAGGGGCTGTTTGCTCACCCTGCGAAATTAATAAGGATATCTTAATTGGGGGGAGGGGGGCGGAGGCTGGGAAAAAAGCGCCTGTCCGCTTGTAATACCGTTTCACAGCCTCGCCGGGCTGCGGTCGTGTTCTGGTCGACCAAAAGAAAGTTCTTTGGTGGTTTTCTTCTGTGAACAAGGTGCTGGAAAGGTGGGGGGACGCTGAATTTAGCCAGTGTTCTTATTGCAAAAGACTGCTTTCAGTCGCTGGTCGGCTGAATGTGAGACAGGTTCAGCACCAATGAACTATTATTTCAACAAACTGCATTTTAATTTTTCCAAAATCGGTGTTAGAAACAAAAGCAGGAGGAAAAATCGTTGTAGAAGATAAGCAATGTGGCTTCCTAAGTATGGAAAATGTTTTCTTTCTGTCGGCACAATTTGGGAACTGTGGTATAGTGTTGGAGGAGCAAGAATATCAATGTGCTTTTGATATAATTTGATACAATCACTTCTCAAAAGTGAATTCAGTGGTGAAGAATCTGCAGTTTTTTACACTTTAACTTTGTAGAGCAGGTACCCACAAAATTAGTCTTTAGAGTGATTATGACTGATAACTATTTTTTTTTTACAAGTCTTTATTTGTTTTTGGAGTTGACCCTGTGATAAACTGCTCAGCAGCTCAGGGAGCTCTGCAGCAAGGTCGGCCAAACACTTGTCTCTGCTCCTTTAAAGCTGAGTGGAAAGAAAGGAGAAAGTCCACTGGGCTTGGTTCCTTTCCTTGCCGTGGGACCTGATGTCATTTACATCTTTCTCCTCTCAGTTGAGAGGGAGATGAGGGAAGGAGTGAAGCTGATGATTTGAAAGCCTTACCTAGTTTTGAATTGCCCAATTTGAGCATCAGACCTGATTGCTTTGTGTCCTGGAGAGCCTCACCGCTTTTTGACTCTCTTTGGTCTTAGCTGAAATTGTAAAGTGCTCAGAATCAGTGAAATTCAGCCTCTGGGTATCTCTGCCTGGCCCCAAACACCGAAGGACTCAGAAATAGTCATGGTGTGGAGGATTTCCCAGTGGCTGTAGAAATAACCATCAAAATCAGCTGTTGTACATAAGCAGGAAAAAGCAACATATTAGGAGTGAGCTCCTTTATTAAGTTAAACCCCCTCTTGCTGGTTTTCATTTGTCCTGGGGTTCTGGTGAGCAGCCTCTTGCATGGCTCCATGGGCAGCAGCTTTCTGGAGCTACCACCAGGAAGTCGTCCGGTCCCCGTAACTCTGCACAGGCAGCAGCAAGCTCTTTAGGGTTGAAGTGGAAAATCGAGCTTGAGAAGGTGTTTGTTTTCCCAGTGCTTCCTTGGGATTGCTGGGTGAATGACAGGAAAGCTGCTGGCCCCTCGGGGAGGAGGCAGTGACCCTGCTCTGGCAGGGGATTGGACTAGATGATCTCCAGAGGACCCTCTGTGGTTCTGTGATTCACCAGCCATCAGTCAGCTCATCCTCAGAGTGACAGAGTCCTTGTCAGTCCCTTCTCGTAACCCCCCCTCACTGCCAGCCCTCAAAATAAGAGAGAAGGCATTACATCCCATTGCAACAAACTTTTTTTGGAATTTAAATGGCAAAATAAGGTACAGAGCAGTATGTCTGAGATGGCTCTGAGCTAGAACAGCGATGAGGAGCTCTGTGGACCTCCAGGCTGTATAGTAACTCAGTTAAAAAGTCTTCCAGAGACCTTACCTGCTTCCCTCCTTTCTGTCCTCTTCCTTCTACCTGCTGTCCCTCCTGTCTTGAAGCAGGGGAAATCGCTCTCCCCTCTCTCCAGGTTGCCCTCCATGTTAGCCCTTCCTGTGAGGGCTTCAGGAAACACTGGGAGACACCTCGGGGAGCTTGGCTTAGGCTGGTTGCAAAGCAGGGAGCTCAGCCAGGCACAGGCAGCTGGAAGGCTCTGCCACAACGTTTCCACAGAACCATGCTTTTTTTGAGGGTAGAGGTGGGTTCTTGCAAATCGCTGAAAATTGAAAATTTTTTGTATTTTCTTAAAATATCATAACTCACTTCAGAGACTGGCTGCTGGTATCCGCTATCAGTGATAAATGGGGGATTTATAGTTCCAAGGTTTCTCCATTTATTGTATTTCAAATGTAGTCACAAAGTTTATCATCCTTCAGAAGGCAAGAAAATATCTACTGACCACTGTCATTTCTTTTGCAAAAGTAGACAAGAACTAATGCTTAATTTTTAGCAGATCTTTGCTACTGCTTTTACCACAAACAAATCCCATCTCGCACCCAGTAACGCCCATGGGAGCTCTCCTGGTGTGACACTATTGCAGTGTCTTTCAAAACCACGAAATCATTATTCTCCAGCTGTAAGTTATAACTTAGGTTGGAGACTCGCTCTGGTCTGAGAAGGGACATTCAGAATGGTACTGGGGGGGTCCCTCCTCTCCTGGCCTTGAGACAGGCAGAAATAAAACAGGAAAACCAATGTATGTGGTTAAGTGAAGCTGGTAGTGTTTCTGAATCCACGAACTGACCACAGGATGGCAAAGCACCCTGATGGCTGACCAGCAGGCTCCAGCAAGAAGCCCTTCAACCACTCTGTGTTTCTCTTTGGAAGGAGGAGATAGAACCCTCTGTGTCCTCCTGTCCTTCAGGGGGGACTCAGGGAGTCGCTCACAGCAGACCAGAGCCCTGCCTGAGCCAGACACCTCTTCCCAATGTACCCAAGGTGCAGTTTTACAGACTGTGGCTGTGCCACAACTGTCTTCTACAAACACGTTGATGCAATAACTGGACTTTCTGACAGCTGTTGTGTAGCTGAGGGAGGAAAAAAAATAGGTATTGGCCAGGTTTGCTTTAAGGAAAAATTGCCACCCAAACCTGAGGGAGAGATGAGCCCCAGCCTGAGCAAGGTGGGCAGAATGAGGGGACAAAGCCCAGGAACAGAACTGCAGTAAAAAAAGTGAAGCCACATCTCTGGAGGGATGGGCTTCAGCAGCTCCTCACACTTCTGATGACCAACCTGAAGCAAACACAGGGACTGCACTGGGAGGTACCAAAGCGTTGACTTGTCAGTGTTTTGGGTGTATCCAGCCCACATTTCATTTCCTTTTTGCTTATTTTGACCCTGAATTCAGCTGCTTTCAACCTCTTGATAATCTCATGTGCAGTTGCTCTAGATAACACATTGCAAACACAGGTGCAGGGAGTCTGAGGTGCTTTTAGAGCCCATGCAGGTTTTTGGTAATTAGCAATTAGCAGCAGCAGTTACATGAGAAGCCTGGTAATAAATCAGCTGTGAGGGTCAAGAGGGGACAACATCACCTTGCAGTCCTACTGAAATTCCAGTTCAACCACTGAGATATGAGAGTTGTACAAGGATGGAAAAGCAGGAGCCAGCTTAAACTTGTCTTTATTTTAGTGTTCAGAAGTAACACTGAGAAGGTGTAGATTTGGGTTATTTGGCATCAGCACAGCTTTGGATGGTGCTTTCCCACCTGTCCCTCACAGAACCAGATTTTAGAAGCAGTTTCCCTGGATGGGGCAGCCACAGCTTCTCTGGGCAATCTGGGCCACAGTCTCACCACCCTCACAGCAAAGAATTTCTTCCCCAGATTTCATCTCCATCTCCCCTTTCAGTTTAAAACCATTGCTCCTGGTCCTATGGCTCCCCTCCTTGATCACAAGCCCCTCCTTATCTCTTCTGGAGCCCCTTTAGGGACTGGAAGAGGCTCTAAGGTCTCCCTGGAGCCTTCTCTTCTCCAGGCTGAACCCCCCCCAAACTCTCTCAGCCTGGATTTGATAGGGGTCACCTTAAAATTTTCCCGTGGGACAAGGATGGCTGGAAACATTCTCCATTTTGAAGGTCTCATATTCTCATATATACATTCATGACCTGGGGAGATGGGTCAGTTAGAGCCCCGCTGGTTTAGGACACATTGTTCTGTCACGGCAAATAATATTTTGTGAAAGGGTTTATACTATTTCTTTAAAAATGTAGCCTTGGGGAGATGAGGGAGAGTTCTTGGCAGAAACTTTTGCGTGAAGCAGTGTGATAGAGCAGCCAGGGGATACATTGCATGCTAATAAAGTTCCTCCTTCAGTGTGAGAAGTGCATGCTTTGTGAGTGGCAGCAGGTCTTTTTTTTTTACTTTTTGACATTCTAACTTGCCCCATAATGAGACATCCACCAGCACAGCTTTTCAGTCCTTTCCAAAGAGCTGCCAGAACCCAGGAGATTTTTTTTGAGGATAATCTGTGACCCAGAGAGGTTGGCTGTAAGGTTTGTTTGTTTTTCTCTCTCCTGCTGGTTCCTACTATTCTCTTACTCCCACATCCCATCCGACTCTTGTTTTCAAACGCATTCTTCAGCCTTCTCCTTCCCTACCTACTGCATCCTGTACTCTGCTTTCTGACTTCCTCCCCTTTTCTTAGAGCTTTTCTTCCCAGTTCCTGTTGGTTCTGCTCCCCGAGGAGGGACACATTAACAGTTTGCTGGAATTCATAGGGCTGTTGTGAGGGGTGTAGAGTTGAGGTGAGGGCTCTGAGAGACGTCCTTTTCCTATGACATTGTGTCCTGGAGCTCTTTGCACCATTTTAATTTAATTTAATTGCATATACCTGTGCTTCACCCACCACCATCCGCATTTAAGATAAAAAACCTGATAAAAGCCCATCTTTGCTAGGATATGGATGTTATTGCAAGTTAATTAACAGGTGGTAAATTGCTATTGTCAGTGCACTGCCACATCTCACAAAGAAGCTGAAAAGCTCCAAAGGGAGGGCAAGCAAAGCAAGTGGGTTTGAGTCATCACCCGTGTCCTGACTGGGGATATGGGAGTTGTGGGTGCTTTGACAGTGGCTTGAAAAACACGTAATTTCACGGGAAATTCAGCATGCGTACCTGTGTCTTCTCTAAGTCCTATCACTGCTTTTGCAGTGAGGGTCCCACAGTAGCAGGGGATGTGTCCCTGTGTTACCTGTACCCCTCTCTCAGCTGAGGATCCCCATCCTCCTAAATCTGTGCTTTCAATCTGCGTAGGATCTTCCTGTGCCGATGTCGATGTATCCTGACTATAAATCACAGATATAAAATATTTATGTGGCCAGTAATGTCTCCGTTGAAATGTTGCACAGGGAAGGCTGGAAAATGTAGGTCTTTGTTATCTTTCTGAGGATACACCTAATTTGTGTATCGTGAGCTTTTATATTAGCTGAAAATACAGCTTTACAGATTATATAAAGAAGAGCATTTTCCAGCTGGGGTTAGATGTAGCCAAAGGTTTGATTAATCTGACCCTTGCGGTCCGCAAAAACTACTGCTTTAAATGGAAAAGTATCCAGGAGAAGAAACTTTTTAATGTAATAGTCACCGTGCTGGCAAATCTATCTTCCTGCTGATTTCTTATGCCTGTGATGCCCGGATGGTTATCAGTTGTGTGCCCATGTAACCTTCTCTCCTGTTGGTTTATTTATCACTGGAATTGATCCATTTATGTGTGACTGCACATAGCAATTAGTTTTCATTTTTTATCTTATTTTATGCCTTTTCATGTATATAAGACATAAGGAGGAATCCACCTTGTTTTACAAGTTTGGTATAAATGGACTGGTGACTATATATACCTGTCCTGTTGGGATAGTCAACATCACCCCAACAAAGAATTAAATGTAAAGGAATTAAGATCTGATTTATTTTTTATCTATACATGTATAAAAATTCAGATTTCTAGATGATTTTGCATAGTTTTCAGTTACATTTTGTCATTTAAAATATTTGGTTTGGGAATGTAACTGTAGCAGGTCTTTATTTCTTGAAAGACTACCTCATCTATTAATGAAAAAAAAAATAATAAAATGAAGGTGACTTCCATTTAAAAATGGAGAAACACAACTAAATAGATACATCTTTTAGTTTAATGCATTTCTTGTAACTCGTTTCAGGTTGAAGAAACTTCTTGAGCAGGAGAAGATCTATCAAGCCCGGAAGGAGAAGGAACACACAAAGAGACTCAATAAACTAAGAGAAGAACTAGTCAAGCTCAAATCATTCGCACTCATGCTGGTGGATGAGAGACAAATGCACATTGAACAACTTGGTCAGCAAACCCAGAAAATACAGGACTTAACCCAAAAACTAAAGGAAGAAGAAGAAAAGCTGAAAATTATTAGCGCGAAAACAAAAGAAGATGGGCAAAAACTGATGAGGTTGGAGGCAGAACTTGAACACAAAACAACCTCATTTTCTCAGGAACATGAGGAGATGACTGCTAAACTGGCCAATCAAGAGTCACATAATCGACAGCTGAGACTTAAGCTGGTGGGGTTGTCTCGCAGAATAGAGGAGCTAGAAGAAACTAACAAAAACCTCCAAAAGGCCGAGGAGGAACTTCAAGAACTGAGAGATAAAATTGCAAAAGGAGAATGTGGGAACTCTAGCTTAATGGCAGAGGTGGAGAACCTCCGCAAGCGCGTGCTTGAAATGGAGGGGAAAGACGAAGAGATCACAAAAACCGAATCCCAGTGTAAGGAGCTGAAAAATAAACTACAAGAGGAAGAGCACCATAGCAAAGAGTTGAAACTTGAAGTGGAAAAATTGCAGAAAAGAATGTCAGAACTAGAGAAGCTGGAAGAGGCTTTCAGTAAAAGTAAGTCTGAATGCACCCAGCTGCACTTAAACTTGGAGAGAGAAAAGAATTTGACTAAGGATTTGATAAATGAGTTGGAAGTGGTGAAGACGCGAGTGAAAGACCTTGAGGCATCAGAAAGCCAGTTGGAAAAAGCTGAAATAAGCTTAAAAGATGACCTGACAAAGCTGAAGTCATTTACTGTAATGTTGGTGGATGAACGAAAAAACATGATGGAAAAAATAAAACAGGAGGAAAAAAAGGTTGAGGGTCTAACCAAGAATTTTAAAGTTGAACAAGGGAAAGTTATGGATGTAACAGAGAAGCTGATAGAAGAAAGTAAGAAATTTTTGAAACTGAAATCCGAAATGGAGGAAAAGGTGTCTAGTTTGACAAAGGAAAGGGATGAGTTAATTGGCAAACTGAGAAGTGAAGAAGAAAAATCCTCGGAACTAAGCTGTAGAGTTGACCTGTTAAAGAAAAGACTTGATGGCATGGAGGAAGTAGAAAGAGAAATTACAAGAGGTCGAAGCAGGAAAGGACCAGAGCATGGTTGTCACGAGGACAACAAGATCAAAGAACTGACCATTGAAATTGAAAGGCTGAAAAAACGTCTCAAACAATTGGAAGTGGTTGAAGGAGATTTGATGAAGACGGAAGATGAATATGATCAGCTGGAGCAGAAGTTTAGGACTGAGCAGGACAAAGCTAACTTTCTTTCTCAGCAGCTGGAGGAGATGAAACTCCAGATTGCCAAAACCAAAGCGATAGAAAAAGGTGAAGCGGTGAGCCAGGAGGCAGAGCTGAGGCACAGGTTTCGTCTGGAAGAGGCCAAAAGCAGAGACTTGAAAGCAGAAGTTCAAGCTCTGAAGGAAAAAATCCATGAGCTAATGAACAAAGAAGACCAGCTTTCTCAGCTCCAGGTCGATTATTCGGTTCTTCAGCAAAGGTTTATGGAAGAAGAAAATAAAAACAAGAGCATGGGGCAGGAAGTTCTGAACCTAACAAGGGAGCTGGAGCTTTCTAAGCGTTACAGCCGCGCTCTGAGGCCCAGCATAAACGGACGAAGAATGGTCGATGTTCCCGTGACATCCACCGGCGTGCAGACAGATGCTGTAAGCAGTGAAGCAGTGGAAGAAGAAACCCCCGCAGTGTTTATAAGGAAATCCTTCCAGGAGGAGAATCACATCATGAGCAATCTGCGACAGGTAGGCCTGAAAAAACCCATGGAGCGTTCTTCAGTGCTCGAGAGATACCCTCCGGCAGCAAACGAGCTCGCCATGAGGAAATCTTGGATACCCTGGATGAGAAAGAGAGAAACTGGGGCCCAGGCGACTCCTGATAAAGGAACCCGAGCCCACAGTAGCCCACTGCATCCCGGGGAGGTTGTCCTTTCACCAAAGCAGGGTCAACCTCTTCATATTCGAGTGACACCAGACCATGAGAACAGCACAGCTACCTTGGAGATAACCAGTCCAACCTCAGAGGAATTTTTTTCGAGTACCACTGTCATTCCTACTTTGGGAAATCAGAAGCCACGAATAACCATCATTCCCTCTCCAAACGTCATGCCACAAAAAGGAAAAGGCGGCGAAAGTCCCATGGGCCCAGATCGTTCCATGTCTCCGGTCACTATAACGACGTTCTCCAGGGAGAAGTCCCCAGAGGGAGGGAGAGCACCCTTTGCTGACAGACCCGCGTCGCCAATTCAGATTATGACGGTATCGACATCCGCAGCCCCGACAGAAATCTCTGTCTCTCCACAGTCACAAGATATGACCATGGGAAGGGCTGTCTTCAAAGTAACGCCGGAAAAACAAACCGTCCCCACTCCCATCCGCAAGTACAACGCCAACGCCAACATCATCACCACGGAAGACAACAAAATCCACATCCACTTGGGTTCCCAGTTCAAACGCTCTCCTGCTGCCGCAGCCGATGGGGCAAGTCCCGTGATAACGGTCCGCCCGGTGAACATAGCGGCAGAGAAGGAAGTTGTGACGGGCACCGTCCTTCGATCGCCCCGCAACAACCTGTCCTCGCGCCCTGCAGCGAGCAAGGTGACGAGCACCATCACCATAACGCCCGTGACAACGTCTTCCACCCGAGGGACACAGTCAGTGGTGAGTGGCGTTGTCCCATCGTGCAGTGTTTGCAGTAAGGAGGAGGGCAACCAGAGTCTGGGGCTGAGACGTGAGCAGAGCAAGTGGGTGGGGTGAAGAAACTCTAGACTTCCCTTCAGTCGTCTCAGCTACAAGCTTAGCTATGAAATCAGAATTTGCCTGATTAATATATTTTGGTGCCGGTGTTGGGCGCTGCTGTACTTTTGACATTATCTCCCAACGGAGTGACTCTTAAAGAGGTCCCTGCAGAGGGCCCTTCAAAGTTGTTTCCGAAACGACCATCTTGTAGAATTGCAAGTGAGAGACAGAGAAGGACAAAGAATGATGGAGGGGACAGAGCGGGAAACTGTATTTTTATTTTTGGCGAGTGCAATTTCTGAATTCTGAAAATACTCACAATAATTTTTGGACAAGCTGGGGAGGTCCTGGTCCCAGGACCAGGCTGGTATTTCTATAACAATCCCGTTATAGTTATAATTCGATTAATATCTGCTGTGATGCTGAACTCCAAAGGAATAAGTAGGCAGACATGGCATCGCTGCTGACAGCTCCAAATCATTTTTTGCTGCTAAACAGGAAAGTTCTTTCTGTTCCTCTGAAATCCTCACCTTCTGTAAGTGAGCACAGTAATGCTTCCTCTGGCATGTTTTTTGCTGTTTCTCTCTGTGGTTGTACCCCAGCTTCTTTTTCATACTTAAATCAGTCTCTCACCTCTGTCTTTAAACATATTGGACAATATTTATTGCTGGTCCTCCCCCTGGGTTTATTATTGGATGGGGCTTTGCAGCGCTTCAGTTGGAAATACCCTGGGAAAGAAGAATTTTACCAAAATAGAAACCCAACAGTTCTGTATTAGCCCAAAAACTTATTTAGCCAGCCAGAGCCCACAGCAGATGCTCAGGGGAAGATTATTTTAAGTGGGTGAACACACAGGAATGTTTCCCTCAGCGTCTGCTCCCAGCTTGTGGCAATAGGTGGGTATTTCCTTCTGAGCCAGGGCTGTAGCCACATCTTTGTGTTTAATAGACCGTGGCGGAGTTTCCTTCTATTTATTCTTCTAATTGCTTTTTGAACTCATTTACACCGTTGTTTCCACAGCATCAGGGGGCAGTGAATTCAGCCGTGGGCTCTGGGAAAAACGCTCTTTTGTCGGATCCCTTTTATGCGGTACCTTCATTGGTTACAGCCTCTTTCTTGTCTCCTGACAAACCCTGAATAGTCATCCCCCGTCCGTTTGTCTGCGCCGCCCCGGAGCCGCAGACCCTACGGCAGCCACCGCTTGCCAAGCTGGGATGTGCATTTAAGATACCCTTCCCCACTCCTGGAGAGAGGCTGCTGTGCCCATTTCAGCCTCTGCCTAAAGAAAACTCGACTCTATTTGTCCCACAGTCAGAGACGGAGAGGGACAGAGCAGGAAGCTGTATTTTTCTTTTTTGGTGAATGCAATTTCTGACTTCTGAAAATACTCATCGTCATTTTTGGCCCAGCGGGTGGGTCTGTAGAGTGTGTCTGGGAATGCCCACGTGTACCCCTTCCACACATACAGAATCTGTTGGAGATACTTTTCTGTCCGTTCCTCTCCTACATATTAGAGGCAACCGCACAGTTCTTAAAAAGTCTTGAATTAATTAATTTACAAACTCCTTTGTCTCTCAGAAGCTTGGAAAACATTTTTTCCTAAGAGTCCCTCATTCTTCTTTACTAGATGTCTGTCTCCGCTGTGGTGATGCGCTCAACCATGACAGACAAAACTCTTTTGGTTTGTTTTCATCTGGCTAAAAAGTGGCTTCTTTCTTCACATCATCCTCCCTGGTTTGGAATGTAAGGAAAATACTTCAACCATAAGATTTGCTTTATCTTACGCTTCCCTTTGTTTTTTAAGGTCCTTAGGCAGATGAACAGGGAAACTCCCAACAAGCCCAAATGTGCCTTTTCCTTCCTGGCCTTCTGTAAAAAAAAAAACCAAAAAACACAGAAGTTGGATATTCACCATCTGTTTTGCAAATGACTGCTTTACAAACACGTTTCAGTACCCATTGTCAGAAAAACCAAGTTGTGATCATTTAACAAACATCGATAGAATTTTGAGGGTTTAAGTTCATAAAAGGGAAGAAGACAAACTGATCCACAGCAGCTTTCTTAGCTCACTGGGTTTAGTTTTTCTCTTAACCCTCATGGGAGATGCTTTGTACAATACACTGATGCAGTGCCAAGCTACAAAGGGGAAAATAATTCTGAAATTCCTGGCTCTCATCTGTTGCTATGACAAATTTGCAGTTTTAATTTTTGAAAACATTTATCTCTTCTTCCAATCTGAATTTATCGAATTACCCTCAGTTCTGCAGGTGAAGTTGATTTTAAGATGCACACCTTGTACTTGTCAAGGTTCATCCTGGGATGGGGTGTCTCTGTGTCTGTGAGTCCAAAACCAGAGACTGTGGGTTCATGATGGACCAGCGTGATTTCCCAAATCCCATGGATTACGGGGTGTTAGGGTTGTGGTGATTTACCCGAGGTACACTGATGAGTACCTGGAGATTGATGTCCCCCTGAGCCAAGTTCTGTTCAGAGCCTGCAGCAGTTCTCATCTAGATAAAATGGGACCCTGATCCAAAGAAAGGCACAGGCACCTGAAGGAGAACTTGGTCACTGCCTGTTATAGGATAGTCTGTGGATTTGGGTAATTACCAAGGAAGTGGGGAAAAAAGGGGTTTGGTCCTCCTTAGCTTGGTTAGAATCAAACCCACTCCCAGGAAAACACTCGGACTGTGCTAGCAGATAATTGTGTTATTACAGATGGATGATGGCACAACCAAAAATTCAGGACTATGAGACCAGATGTGCCCTAACTAACACCCACCCGTACCTTTCTGCAGTGGAAGTTATTGAGATACTTAGGGGAGATTCAGATTAGATTTTAGGAGGAAATTCTTTGGTGTGAGGGTGGTGAGAGCCTGGCCCAG
>BJBW01008199.1:0-19914 GCA_004320125.1 Scolopax mira
TGGCAAATTGAGAGAAGCTTGAAACCTATCAGTGAAAATTATTTGTTGCACAAAGCCAAGCTCACTTGGCCAAGTACCCAACAGGTAAAACTAAGGGAAGTCTCTGGCACATTTCTCATACAACTCACCCAGGACCCTATTTCCTGACATACCCCTCACCTGCTAGCTAAGCAGCTGCTGAGATGTACAGTGTAATGTTCCTCTTAGTAATAATTTTATCATTTTATCATTTATAATTTTACGCTCAGCATTGCTGATGACACAAACCTAGGAGGGGTGGTTGACACCCCAGAAGGCTGTGCCGCCATCCAATGAGACCTGGCCAGGCTGGAGAGTTGGGCAGAGAGGAACCTGATGAAATTCAACAAGGGCAAGTGTAGGTGCTGCACCTGGGGAGAAATAACCCCCTGCACCAGGACAGGTTGGGGGCTGACCTGCTGGAGAGCAGCTCTGAGGAAAAAGCCCTCGGAGTTCTTGTGGACAACAGGATGACCATGAACTGACAATGTGCCCTTGTGGCCAAGACGGCCAATGGCATCCTGGGGTGCATCAAGAAGAACATGGCCAGCAGGTCGAGGGAGATCATCCTGTCCCTTTGCTCTGCCCTGGTGAGGCCTCATCTGGAGTACTGTGTCCAGTTCTGGGCTCCCCAGTTCAAGAAGGACAGGGAACTGCTGGAGAGGGCACAAAGATGATGAAGGGCCTGGAGCATCTCTCCTATGAGGAAAGGCTGAGGGACTTGGGTCTTTTTAGTCTGGAGAAGACTGAGGGGAGATCTAATTAACTAATTAATGTGTACAAATAGTTAAAGGAAGGGTGTCAGGAGGATGGGGCTGGACTTCTCTCAGTGGTGCCCAGTGACAGGACAAGAGGAAATGGGCACAAACTTGAGTATAAGAAGTTCCACCTAAACATGAGGAGGAACGTCTTTACTGTGAGAGTGGTAGAGCACTGGAACAGGCTGCCCAGGGAGGTGGTGGAGTCTCCTTCTCTGAAGACATTCAAAACCTGCCTGGACAAGTTCTCTTGGTGCTCTAGGTAGACCTGCACTGGCAAAGGGGTTGGACTAGATGGTCCCTTCCAGGTCCCTTCCAACCCCTTATGATTCTGTGATTCTATGACACTGCTTAACCCATCACTGTCTGGGCCTAGTTTTTATCTGGTGAAAGGGTCAGTAGTCAGGAATCCACACAGAGACAGTTTCTAATCTAGCTCATCATATGGTATGCAGTCATGATGATTGCACTCGATGAACCACATAATCACAGCAGAGGACATAACTGTGTTTTAGAGTTTCTTGGGAGAGAAGAACAATAGATTCTGTGGCTGCAACCAGCCTGTCATGATGACTCGTGATTAGAAGATGTCACAATATGCTGGCCACCACATACCAATGAACCTTTTCATCAAATTAAAGTTCTCTTTCTGAGATTGGTAAAAAGATGATGATCCAGTTAATGGAGTCACTACTGTGATGAGAGCAGAAGGAGGTAACACGGGTAGAGGAAATCAATGCAGAAAGAAACCTGCTTTGTACTTTTACCATAAGTTTGAAGTGCTAGGGTTACCTGCTGGACGTGTGAGGGAACTGAATTTAGCAAGGAACTATGAAGTCCTTGATATAATGACTTCAAATGGGGCAAGGGTGAATAAATGGAAGTGTAAAGGCTCATAAACTGGAGACAGTAGAAAAACTGAGACACCAGACAGGCTTGAAGTCAGACCATACAGAGAAACTGCTATGGAGACTTGTTAATACTCCTACGTGTAGAAGAAGCCTTTAAATGTAAATGCTGGTCTGTCAGGAAGTCTCGCCTGCCCAGAGGAGAGGGGCCAATTGTATTAGCAGTTAATACAGGAACTGAAATGGAGCATCCAAAAGGTTGATTCTGCAGGGAAGGGAAAAGCAGGCTTTCCTCTGCTTTTGCACCTGAAAGAAATTAAATGCAAAGAAAGCATTTGGAGTATTTGCTTCATTTTAAGTGCTAGGATAAACTCTGCTTCAAATGTCTATCCAGCATAACCAGAGATCTCCCTGTGCACAGAGCAGCCTCTCCTTCTCCTGCTCACACACCACCACATCAGTGATTTATTCAGGCATCTGTCATTGCAGGGGCCTGACTCATTCCTGGGCACAAAGGCAGTCACAGGAGCCAGTGTTTTTGCCAAAGAGCTCAGAGTCTCTGAAGAGGTTGAGGCAAATGCTGAGGAAGGAAACTTAAGTGTCTTTTGTGGAGACAACAATTAAAACTTTCCAAAAGGCCACTTTAGTGGGTTTCTTCATTCTGCAATAAATGACAGTGATTTGGCATATATATGGCATACAAGTATACACTGAAGCACTCTGAAAGTTTATAATTAAACCTTTATCCTGCAAAAGGGTTGATATTATTTAGCATAAGAGAAGCAAGTGATATGGGATCATTGTCTTTGAAGAACATGTTCCTTGTTGGTTTTTAAAGTGTGCTGGAACAGCAGCTGGGCCTGGGGGTGTTCTGAAAGGGCCAATCTAGAGCAGTAGGTAGGAATTTCTCTGTCAATTTTAATGCCTTTGATCAGACCACGGTGATCTGTCAGAAAAATGTCAAACACCTAAAAAACATGAAGACGGTCCTACCATAAATCTCTCCTCAGAACTGGCAATAATGATACAGGCGCTCACAAGATGCTCGTGTTAATGGTAATACAGAGAGGAGACATCTGTCACGTAAAGTGGAAACATCATGCTTTATATCTCTGCATTTGGACCAAAAAGAATGACAGATTTTTGTGGGAAGGCAGATACCATCTTGAACACTGCTCACAGGACTCTCCTTCCAGGGACTTTTTCTTCATCCCATCTGCGGGGCTGACTGAACATCTCTCTTCTTTGGATTTTCATCTTCCAGGGGAAATGCTGAACTCGGAGAGCTTGATTTTTCCTTTGCAGCCTGGTGTCAACTGAAACCACATGGCTCCTAACCCTTCCCTTTTTGATTGTCCACCGTTTGAGCCAGCTGCACCATATCTTTTGAGGTGTTTTTTGCAAGATAACCGTGACAGTTTACCATGTTTGCAACTCCAGCACCATCTGTTTTGTCACGTCAGAGCGCCAATCACTATTTGGCCCTGATGCATCCACTGAAATCCTTGAGGGTGTTAAACAGTGGTGGGTCCTGCTTTGCATTTCATTGCTTTCATACATCCCATGTACTATTAAAAATTTCATCAAAATGAGTCAGCACATTTTGACCCACCATTTGGAATTGGTATTGGAATTGGGAATAAACGTTTAGCAATGTGATCAACAGTTCAGAATTATTTTTAATTTTGGAAGTGATCTTTTTTTTTATTTATGTCCCTCTAACCTTTTGTGCACTAAGAAGGGTTAAATTAAGAAAAAGCTTGGAGAAAGAGGTGTTTCATCTGTCCTGTACATTTGCCATCCCACTTCTGCTGATAAAGAGACATTCATTCAGACACGAGGAGCTACTGTACCTGTAAACTGCTCTTTACCCTACTAGAGGGAAATGGGGTAGATGATGCATGAGATGAAGAGGCATAGAGAATTTTGGAAAAAAGGAATATATATGTGAAACAGAAACCCCCTTTACCACCCACAAAAGGCCTATTCCTGGTCTACTTTCAAGCTGATAACGTGCCTGTGGTATGGGAAAGCAATTCTAGAATATGAATCCTTGTGAGATTTCCTGCAAAAATGCTAGCACTCGTGAGAAAGTCCTGTTATATTTAAGGTCATATTCCTTGAGATTGAGTTCAACTAGAGAAACTTGGACTGGTTTTTTACACTTTCTGACCTCCCCTGTGCTCCACCTGGACTTAAGAGAGAATCCTGCTCTCTCTTTCCCTCACTGCTCATATTTTCCCGTCTCCTTCAGGCTGTATGATTGGTCACCCATTCTTTTAGTGAAGAAGGATTAATGAGGATCATTTTAAAGTCTGTTAGGAGCATTGGAGAGTATAAGGCAGCTTTTGAAAGACAAGCAATCTATTTATGAAGACTTTTGGAGAACACTAGTCAAGGTACAATACATGAGCAAAGAAAAGATGCCCAAGTAGACCGGGAAAGCATGCGCCGTGCGAAGCCCTTAGGTGTAATGTTAACCAGATGCAAAAGTACCTCTCAATGATTTATGATGTGCACTGATGATGGAGCACGCACCGTTCAGAGAATGATGAATATTCTTGTCATAGATGGAAAGAAATGGGCAGCCTGCCAAGTAAATTTGCCTGTGAAAGGAGAAGACAAACTCAATTCACCCAGGAGTGACTAGTAATATGAGACTGATTGAACCCGTGGATTCAGTGGAGATTTTTATTAAAGATAAGCTACCTCCAGGGAAAGGTGTTTCCATGAGCTATGGGGGCCTCATAGTAAAAGAGAATTTGGAAGTAACAGAATGGATTTTTAGGAACTACTTGTTTTCCAACCATTCAGTTAGAGGATGTGTAGTTATTTCAGAGCTTTGACTATTACATAATTATTCCTAACAGAAAGTAAAAAAAAAAAAGAACCCTGTTGTTCCAAAGGCCACAAAGATGAATCTTTGCAATGCTTCTGATGTCTTCAGCCTTTCAGAAAGCAGAAGTTATCCAGAAAAATAGAACTATATAACAACATGTTAGGTGAGAATGAATTTACGATCTCAGACCGATTACTGGACACAGGCAACACTCCAGAACAAAACAAAATAAACCAAAAATAGGTACAACCAGTACCTTTCTTATTGAGTTAAAAGTCAGTCTATCATGATAAGGGGAAAAAAATTATCTGCAGAGAAAACATATGGCATGATTCAGATCACTGTAAGAAAAATTAGATCCTTTGTTCTGGAAATAGCCCCAGTGATTTTATTGGAGCTATATACAAAGGAAGACTTACAGTTTGAAATTGTAGGAAAATATTAAGTGAGAGAGAACAAGAAAACAAACAGCTAAATTTAACAAGTTATGTGTTGCAGAAATTAATTACCTAGCTGCAGCCTCCAGGGTGTGATCTCAGGACATCTGGCAAACAGCAATAAATGTGTTTGTAACCTACCTTTGCTTGCATATTTATACACATCACAGTCTTGATCTTTGCTTGGCTGTAGCATAATGCATGGACAAAGCAGGCTTCATATCTAAGAAATACCTACTCCTCAACTGGGCTTTAGAACAACCACATGGTAAGAAAATTTTTGAGGAACTGGCATCACTTCTGAAAGGAGAGTGTAGAGGATGTGCAACCGTGCATGGAAGGCTCCTTAGCTAAAGATAGACTGCTGGTAAAATGCAATGTGCACATTAAAGTTAGTTCGATACAAAAGGCCAAATCCTGAATTCCTTTCCTGATGTTTTACAGAGACGTGCTCCCTGCTGAGTTAGGTAGGAATACAGCCCAAGCAGAGACTCTGACATCTGTCTTTTTCCCTCTTAAAATTAGTATTTTTTTAATGGATTGAGAAGTTTCTCTAGCACTAAAACAGAGAAGAAGCAGCATTACCTTATGAGAGCTTTCTGTCTGTACTTTAGTATTTGGCTTTGGCAAACAGAGTGGGATTCATAGATGATATGCCACAGCATACAGAGACAGCACTCATGGTAACACTCATCACTTCTCCAGCTATGAAAAAAGAGCACCAGTTAAGAACTGCTCATAAAACAATGCCCTTTGGGTAGAAAAAGGTAGCAGTCAGAAAATCTTTGTCACAAGGAGAGCCAGAAAGTGCCTCAAGTACAGAATGAGTTGTAATTACCATACAGAAGGCAGTACAAGTCCGTGGTGAAGGCCCAGTAAGTAGATGTCAGCTGTTAAGGTGAGGGCCGTAGGGCAGAAAAGCAAAAGATAAAAAAACTGGTCCTGGCTTTCACACTGAAAATGCCAACTTAAGAGACAGACAAGGAAACCCTGAGCCTGGTAAGGGCTGAAGGTTGAGCATAAGTCTTTTGAATTGTTTGAACTTCCAAGTCTTGTAATAGACT
Source organism: Scolopax mira (assembly GCA_004320125.1). Classification (NCBI taxonomy): domain Eukaryota; kingdom Metazoa; phylum Chordata; class Aves; order Charadriiformes; family Scolopacidae; genus Scolopax; species Scolopax mira. The sequence goes on from BJBW01008199.1 coordinate 5,965, forward strand.
GATAAATGTGTAATTCAAATTCACCTCCCCTGTAGGAGAAGCCCTGGAATAGATAAAGACACCAGAACTGGAGACACAGAGATGGAGTCACACCAGAATCAATGGGCTCAGTTTGACCCAGGTGGAACTGAATAAGTCAGAGGCATTCCTTGAAACCTCCTGAAACATCTCTGGCTAACTACATCCAGAGGAACCTGGGACGGAAGAGGAAGGACAGAGCTGAAAGTGAATCAGAACCGTGTTCTTAAATGTGTGCATGTGCTTGTCCTTAATCTGGCATATTTCTATGTAATATTAAGGTGCTAAATGAGGGTCCAGAGGCTCCACCCATTTCAGTTTGTGTTTGTGGAGCCTAATGCTGCCAGAGCAGTGCCAGTGTTAGTGTAGCTCTCAAAGCTAATATCACCCCATAGCACTACACAACACATTTGGAGCCACAGCTTCCTTTAGTGCAATCAAGCAGCTCTGGGATGATTTATTTATAACAAACAATAGAAAAAATAGATTTACTCTTAAACACCAGATTACAAAATGAAATGCACCTGCAAACTAAGTTTGAGGGTATTCCCTGTGACATATAGAAAAGGGATCTGAACTGAGGATTGGGTATTTTTAGTTACATTTAGAAATTCCAGAAATGGATGGGTAGGGTGCTTTGGTCTAAAGCTGCCTATGTGATACCCTGATCTTCCTTCCTGCTCTGTGGAACACAATGTAATCACCACTGAGCTCTGAAGCAGAGCTCTAAAATAAAGCAAAAGTTTTCCTGTCATCTTGAATTATGTGCTGCTCTAATGTTTCCAGGGGATGAGGAACATCTTATGTATTCAACAAACCAACAGGAACAGCAATTCTGTGCTCAGCTTTTCTCAAAACATTTTACATTCTTTGTTTTTTCTTTGTATCTTGTGGTAAGAAAAAGGACATTTGGACTTTTATGCCTTCAAACCCGTTGTCCAAAGACAGTATCTGGCATTTCTTAAGTATTTATTGCATAAAAGAGATGAGATCTTTGTGGTTTACACAGAGGATGATGATTATATGACAGGAACCAAGGATGCTGGTAGGAAAGCATTAAGGACCATGCAGAGGAGGACTGGAGTTCTCACAGACCCTGACTAGGGCCTGGTGTAAGGAGCAGGCAGTAGAAAGGTAGAGTTACTGAGCACAGGAAATCTCAGGGAGCCAGATACATTCATTCTGATGTTCATAGAACAAGCAATATTTTATTTTATGGAGTCTTTTGATTAAAATTTTAGTCATTTGAGGATATGCTGGCATTGCTAGCTTGAATTAGTGTTACCTGATGCAGATGCAAACATATGATATAAGAAACCCCTCCCAGGATTCCTAATTTTCCTCTTTTGGATCCAGATTGGAGACAATTCCATCAGGTTTATTTCAAGGAAAATTTAGAGATAAAATGTGATCACATTCAGTCTTGAATTCATGTGACGATTTTCAGCTTGTCAATAAAACCAAACTAAAGAAGGAAATACAGGATATATGGAAGGCTTCCTCAGTGAAATACAAGGTTCTTTCTTGCCTGAGAATTGCTGACATCTTTCTACAGATTCCACTAACCCCAAACATCAACTGCAGACACATCCTTCCTCCTTATTTATTTTTCGTTACGGTTGTACACACTGTCTCAATATCCTTCTACATAGAAAAGCTACAGTATTGCAGTTGAGAGCACACAAGTGTCCTTAGATCACTGGAAGCTGTTCTGACAGAATCTAGTGGTGAAGACTAAACGTGCTGACTGGTTCTATGACCAGCAAATTATACATTGTCGATATAGATTGCCAATTACTAATTATGGATGTGTTTCTCCTTAGGGAAACTGCTTTACACCTAGTAGAATCTCCATACATTCTTCCCACACAGCATTTTATGTACTTTGGTTTAATTTAGTTCTAATGAAAAATCAATATTTGTCCTAAAGAAGGATTATCGTCCCTCTTCCATATCCAAAAAACCCTGAGGCGTGGAAAAAATGAGTGACAAATTCAGGCTGTAATATCAATCCCAGATCTAACACTGTAGTCCAAAGTCTGCTTGCAAACTCAGGTGTCAGTTCCTTGTTGTACTAAGCATAACTATTTGCCAAAAATTTATCATGAGTTGTGTTATATTGTTTTTTCCCTAGCAGCAATAGTTTCCTGATCAAATGATGTATCTGATGCCTTTGGTATCTCTTTTCCTATCAAATGAATGGGTCTAACAGATTTAAGCTCTATTCAAATCAGTGTGATCTGTGATCTAAATCAACAGAAATTCCCACCCAAACTTCTCTGAATACATTTTAAAGTAATGTTAAGAGACAAATCAAAAGAAAGGACTGGTGCAGCTCTTAGCAAAGCTGGTTCTGACTTCCTAATTCCAGCAGTAAAACGCCACAATAATACATTTGTACATTTCCCTCAAGGTTTTTTGTGCAGTGAAAAGAGACCTGACTCAATAAGAACGGCCTGACTCTTGTTTAAAAGCCTTGCCTAAGCTGTTAAACAGTCTGATGGTGGACATCATGGACATAATGGTAGATTAATGATATAAAAGACCATTAACTTTCATGTTAATAAAAGCTATGATAATAAGCTGCAATCCCTGGCTAAATTTCCTTGTGGGTAGTTGCATTGCATCCCACTCACAAGCGTTGCACAGCTTTCTTGTGTACTAAAGGAATGTGTTTTCTTGTGTACTAGGAGCTGGAGCTTACCCCCAGCTCACCCCCAGACCTAGGTGCATCTCTGTCTGTGTACCATCACAGATGGCTTGAAGCCCTTTGGGATCCCTTGCATTTAACTCATGGAGAAGTACAGGAATTCAAAGGAACAGATGTTCCTGTAATATCTGGGAAGAAAATAAGCAGCCCCATTTACTTTTAAGATAAGTCAAATTTCATAATGTCAACTTTCTGCATATATATATATATATATAATTAATACGAATATCATTGCTTTTGTTTTTATTAGATTTTTTTTTTAATCTAGTTGCTAATATAAAAACAAACTAGATTTTAGTCAGGAAAGGGAGAATAGAGGAAACAGGTAAACCTTTATGTAATATAAGAGGAAAATTTCCAGCCATGGACTAGTCATATATGATAACTGCAAGTCACCTAGTGGTTTTGGTTTTGTTAGTTTGTTGTGTGGTGGTCATGTTGGCTTTTTTTCACCGTGAAATCAGCTGTACGAGTAGAACATAGACATTGAATGCCCTTCTGGTGCCTTAAAGGCTTTTACCACCAGAGGGCTGAAGCATCAGCTTCAACGTGGTAATGAACCTTCCCTGCTACACAGAAGACAAACCCACCTTGGATTATCTGAAATCTATTGCCGTTAGAGTTAACCTTATGAGTTTATATGCTTAAACCAAGATATTCTTTAATACAAAAAATTTCAGCTTTCAGATACATTCATGCCTTTTTTCAAATGACCTTCTGGGAAAGCAATAGCAACTTTTCAAATACTGGGGTTTGTAGCTAGTCATCAGAGTGTTTCATCATCTATCATTTCTGGGGAAATTACCTCCAGTTCAACTTAAAGTAGCCCAATTTACAAGCTCTATCTTGTCATGTATCACACTTAGCTGAAGTAGTGGAAAAGCTACACAACTTTGCTTGACAATATGCTCATTCATAGTTCGTGTTGCCTCTAAGGCCAGCTTTCTGCTAGGTTTTTCTATTTGTCCCTGTGATCTTGGCCCAAAATATCAGATTTCTGTTTCCAAGAAGCATGAGCTGGTTGAGGGTGACTTTCATGTGACTGTGTATGTTTTACACAGATACACACCTGTTTCAGATCAAACCTGTTCTCTTTGGGAGACAAAATGAGAAAGATAAAGAGTCTTCATATAATCATAGAGATACAGATCCAACAGTCTAACTTCTGCCATGTTTGGTGTAGAGTGTGGAAATTACCAATCCAGCCCACAGTTCAGGAAATTAAAATATCATTCAAGATGTAGGTGACACAGATTTGGAGGAAACAGAAAGAAATTCTGTGAACTTCTAGCATTATGGTGAATTCCAGCTACTCCCTTCCACACCATTGTGTAATACACTTCTCAACAGGCCAAAAGCATCACATTGTGCAGACTCTTGGGTGTGGAGTTATATGCACAAAAAAAGAACAAGGCCGCTTCATAAAATATATGTTTTATGTATGTTTATGCATGTTTTCATGTATTATGTCAGGAATCTTTACAAGTTGGAGTGCAGGATTCAGCATAGACACATCTAATGTGACAATACAGGGACGCTAAAACTAAATCTTCAAATTGCCTGATCGTGTGATTTTTCAAGAAACTTGGCCAGTTGTTGCTGTGAATCACCCGTCATGACACCGGAGGATAAAACAAAAGCCCACCCAAGTTTTTCTAGAACGTGATCCTCACAAATTTTCAGGAAGAATGAGGAAGTTTGTGATTTAAACCAATCTCTTTCTCCCCCTTTTCTGCCTTTTCAGTCAAGGGCTTGACACAAGATTTTATTTCAATATTATTTTTTTTTAATACTGACCATTTATTTTCAATGAGTAGTTTACTGAAAAAGCATTTGGAGGTGTTGCTTCTTCCAGACAACTTTCTTCCTGGTGGCCTGACAAGCAAGATCATTCTTTTGGCATTGCTTTGGGATTTTGCAGTTTCACATTCCCAAAGAAAGTAAAAAATTGCTTTGTTCTTAAGGTGACATCAAATTCCATTGGAGACAATGGACAGCTGCCAGGGTGAATTAAATCATAATTTTTGAGGCGTGTTTATGCTATTCTCAGTCTCAAATGACTCTGTATTACAGACATGCATTTAATGACATAACTAATATTTTAATCATATAATTTATTCCTGAAGATGATACTGTATCATTAAGAATAGTATTTTGTCACCTTTTAGTAGATGGGGAAAACGAAATCTCTTAAATTGAATCTGTATGTTCATATGAATGTAAAGTAACACATATGTGATTGTTTTTCAAAATGGATCATAAAATACATATTCATTTATAAGATTTGCATGCATGACTCTTGGAAAAGAGCAAATCCATATTGCAGTGTATCAGCAGCAAAGATAACATCAAAAATGGAGTTTTTTAATCACTGGTATGTATCACTGATGAAAATTTTAACTCAGGGTGTAGATTGTTTCATCAAGACTAAAATCTAGTGAAGAGAATCATATATTGCTGTGGTGACTTTATAGTCATCTAAATGGATTATACTATATTTAGATACTATTTGGAGGGTTATTGTGGAAGATTTTGAGATTAGATATATAGCAATAAGGAAAACTGGCTAGGAACCACACCTATAATTCTTCATACCTTTCAATTAACCTGTTGAAATAGCTCAATCAGAAACGTGTAAAAAGGGACTATTTATAGAAAAAAAAAAAAAAAAGGCAGGTAAGGACTGAATCCTTTAGCCTTCACATAAGAAAAAAGAAAAAGAAAATCTTACCAGGCCAAAAGAATTGTATTTAATTACAAGATGTCAGAATTAAACAATAAGCTCTCTGCTCTGTGTGAAACACTGCAGGCAGCTGCAGCATCCTGCATCTTACTGTCTCATCCCACAGATATTTTTAGAGCTTTTTCAGAACTGCAGTTTTTACTGGGTCACTTTTGATTGAATTTGTTTCCTTCTGGTCAATAAGTGAACATTTAGCAGTGATATCTGGACTGGGACTTTCTGCATAACATACTATTTCACCTGCCACTGACACCAGTGGAAAGAATTCACAGTGATTTTACTGGAGTTTGAATTAGGCCTTTTGTGAGATGAGTCTGTCTGTGACAATAGTATTCATTAGAGAAATAAGTATTGATAACAATTTTGATAAAATATATTAACGCTATGTGTTGTTTCTCCTAGAAATGGCTTATTCTACCAATGTTAAATAACTAATGTATAATGTTAAAAAAGCTGATGAGTCTGTACATATTTTGTAACACATTACCTTTCTATGGCTCTTATTAGCACCTCGCGTGAAACTAAAGCAGCTGAGTCAGCAGTATCCCAATATAACATGTGACAGACATAAATTTTCTACCTCAAATGGCTACAGCAGCAGCCTGGTCACTATAGCATTTTATTACACCATTATATATAGCACTATATAGCACACTATAGCATTGGTTGCTATTTTGTAAGAGTCTGCACTCAGGAATGTCTCATGTGGCCTGATGATTCAATTTGTGTGATAAATTATTTCTCTTCCCCAAAATAGCCATCATTTACTTATTAAATGCTATTATTTTTACTAATAATCATTACTGCTACTCTGCAGCCATAGCATCAAAAACACACCAGTGCTGAGCTTTCTAAATAAATAAATAAATAAATAAAAATACCCAGAGGTCGTTATACATCATGTGCAAATAAACAAATCACCCTTCCCCATTAGACCTTACGGTTTCAAATTCCAGCTCAGAGATAGTGCTCAGTAGTTTTCTAAAAGCTCTGCGTTAGGGAATCCCATCCCATTTCATCCCTGCTAAACAATTCCCTGTTCCTGCTGCCCCTCAGGAAAACCTATTTCTACAGGTTTCCTTCCAGCATCCGCAGTGTCGCGCCGGAGCCGCGGAACGCCGGGAAGACTTGTTTATATAACTGTGCTTATATAAACTGGGCATGGACTGGGAAAAAATCTTTTCAGCAGCGTAATGGTAGTGAAGAGGCTGAGCTGAAACCGAGGCTGAAAAGCACACTCACTGCCTCACCGGGATTTAGAAATCAGCACCGTGTTACGGTGCTAATTAGCACCGTTTCAATTACATAGAGCTTTTGTCCATTTCCTACTCTAGTACTTTGTAGTTCCATCCCAACTTTGAAACGAAATAGGGAAATTCTATCCAGATAAATAATTATGGGAATTTCAATACTAAAATAATGGGTCTTTCTTGTATAAACGTGCTTTGCTACTGTAAAACTTCATTAACCCTCCACCAGAGGGCAACATCAGAAAAATATATTTATATAAACCCGAAGAGCAGTTGCTTTTAGGCTATTGCAGCTGCAACAGAGGTTTTCACCAGGCAACCTTAATTTTAAAATTTACTGATTACATTTGTCACCAACTAGGCAAATAAGGAGTTTAATAATGTTAGAAGGATTTGTTTAGAGCGCTTTATAATTTTTTTTTTTTTTTTAAATTAGCACATCTACGGAAAATTTTGTGTCTTCACTCTACTTCAAAGTGATTCAAGTCGGAAAATTACTACTGGTAATAATTGTGTTCAGAATGTGGCCGGCTCGATCTAGTGCCGTAACTACCACAAATCAAGGGTAAATGTTACACTGGTGTATTCAGAGGCATGAAAGCAGAGGACACAAAAGAGATGGAAAATATGAAACGCTAAAGAGGAAACAGTCACTAATGGATTCCTAATATGATATAAAAATCAGCTCTTCAAGTAAATAGGGATATAGAGATAAATATACTTTTAGGATAGACGTTATGTATTTATAGCAAGAGCAGCATCATTTGCAGTTAATGCCCTGTTTTCCCCCCAAAAGTGCGACTGACTGCGCGAAGGCTGCGTCCTTTTCCCCGCACGAACGGATCAGCCACGAGTGGAACCCCCGAGGCTGGTCCCGACGGAAGGAGCCACCACGGGTCGCCCCGCGGCCGCGGAGTGGAGGCGAGGGCGCGGCTCCGCGTGGGCTGCGGAGCGCGGGCGCGGTGCCGTCCGCGGTGCTGAAAGCGGGGGGGGGCGGCGCTGTCCACGGTCCTGAAGGGGGGGAGAGCGAGGGACACGGTCCTGAGAGTGCCGCTCGCCTCCGCCTCGGGGTGGGCGGACGGGCGGGGGCGAGGACACGCCAGGGCTCCTCGCCGTCTGAAGGATTTAGCCACCGGGTTGCTCCAAAGCCGCCCGCCTACGGCGGTGAATCTCAGCCCTCCCCCTGCAGGGCCGGGAAGAGTTTCTGACCGTGCCGCGCTGCCGGGAAACCCGGGGACTGCCTGCCTTGCAGCCTTCTCAAGACTCGCTGCCGCACCGCACCGCACACAGGCGCCTTCCTTTGCCCTCGATCCACCCCCCGCACACACACACACACACACACCGCACCCTCCCCCCGCCCCGCTACCCCCCCCGGCTCCGCACGCCGGCGCTCCCGCTCTCTCACACACACGCACACACACGCTCTCCCGTTGCCCGAAGGTGCACGGATGGCCCTTTAATGAGGGGGAAAAGTGAAGGGATTGGAGCAATATGAACCATCGTCGCCCGTAGCAGTGCCCTTCCCAGAGCAGAGCAGGACCCAGCCCGCCATCCCTGCAGGAATGGAGTCGGTAAAACAAAGGATTTTGACCCCCGGCAAAGAGGGATTGAAGAATTTCGCTGGAAAATCGCTCGGTCAGCTCTACAGGTAAAGTCGCGGTCTCTTAATAAGACTCTACTTCCCAGAAATATTTATTGGGAAGCTTTTCTTAAGGGGCACGCTGGTGCCAGAGGTGGAATGGTTCGGGGAGGGCAGTGGTGGAGGGGCTGGGAGCAGTTGAGATGCTGCTGATAGATATCATCTGGAAACTAGGGCTGGAGCTCCTCAATATGGCACCCTCTGTGGTAACTTCTCTATCTGATTCGTAGATGGTGTCAGTAAATATGTAGCCAAAGATTAGCCCATCTTTCTCCCGCAAAAACAGGATCCCATCTTGAAATCATCATTAGGAGAGAGCAGCTCCTTGCGATTTTTTTTCTCTGTTAATTTTGCAAATCCCAGGATCTTTTTCCCTGCCTTTACCAACCATTAAAATAATAATAATTATGATAATAATCATAATAATCTTTCCTTGTTTCGATTAGTCTTGTCCCTTGTATAAATCGTCGTCAGAGGAAGATAAACACGGAGATGTATAAATAATTGATACCCCAACGATTTTTTTCTCCTGAAGCTGAAACATATAGAGGGATGTGTTTAATTATTTATCCGTTTGCCTTAAGAAGCATCCACTTGTCTTATAAGTAACACGCAACTGCAATTGCTAACTCAAAGGCACCACTCAACAGTATTTCTACCGTCTTCGAGCCCTGTACACGTAAATAAACAAGCCCAAATTCTCGCATACCTAAGGAGTGTATGCACTAAAGTTGGCACACCTTGCTCCATCCAACCTGGCGACTTTAGTGACCTCCAGGACGTCTGAAAATAGTCTGTGAAATTCCAATGTATTTTCGTTTGTCTCCTCTGCTAGAAATTACCCCCAAGTGGTTGTGGGGATTTTTGTTGTTTTTTGTTTTTTTATTTTTTCCCTGAATTCAGATTCAGGGTAACTGCGGATTTATCCGTCATGGGTAGGTCACATAAAAGTCTTTTTTTCCATACCTATGCGGCAGTGTTGGGTACAGGCACCAGGCTGTTCCACAGCATGAGTCACAACTTCTGCTGCCATTTGCAGGGAAGGGGACATAGCAGTGAAGTGATAAAGAGAAAATTAAGATTTCGGGTTTAGCAGGAAGGCTACAATTTTGCAAAGCCAAAAGCAAAACCGAAGCAATCAACAACGCAGCGAATATTCGACAGTTTTTTGTCGTATTTTGATCATTTTCAATGGTCAGAAAAAGAAAATAAATATTGATGATCCAGAATAACTGCTTAAAATATAATCGAGGAAAAAAAACACCCTCTTTTTTTTTTTTTTGCCCTAAAAGACTCTACAACATAAAAAAGAAAATGATCGTGTCTACATGATTCACATAGTAAATAATGGAGAAACGGTGTTTGTATTTTCCAGCAAAACCCCGTTTGAACTCCTTCCTTGATTAACAAATGCGTAAAATACTAATTGTTTTCAATTCGCGGGAGTGAGGTGTTTTGTTTCCAATTTTTTAGAATTAAAATAGTTTTCCTGTCCCTTACACATTGATTTCCAGTGTCTTCCCGAAGACAAGAAACCTATTCAGGGAGAAAACACTTCTACACAGTCCTTTATTCGCACGAACGAGCTTTGAACATAAACCCACGGCGTTTTATTTTATTTACATCTTTAAAATAGTTCTCAATGGTGTGGTCTTTAAGCATGGAAATAATTCTGCCAGCAAAGAAAAATTGGAAGAATTTCAATGCAGTAACTACTGGAGAAAATCTCTGTATTCTCTCCAAAACACGGAGAACCTTTGGAGCTTGATTCTACTAATTACTGCTCCATTAGCCGGATGAGTTCACCTTAAAGAGATGTTCCGAGGAGAATTTCTAGAGCAGGGGTGAGGGCAGCGGCAGGAGAGTCCCGAGTGTCGGGAAATGGTCAGATACTCGCTCCTCAAGAGGATGGAGCTGGGATGGAGGCGATTAGTTTCCCTGCCTCAGAAATATCTGAGTGACGGCAGAAGAACATTAAAAAGATTCAGCATGGGACACTTGTTCGATAAACCCATGGCATTTTTTTTAAAAAGCTTTTCCAGCAAAGAAGAAATACAACGAAATGTTCGAAGTCACTTTTGGTGGGTGGCGGGGGTGGGAGGGTGTTCCGTGTTTTTCTGGCGATTCGAAATAGTTGCAACCAACCATGTCCCGAAGGATTCCTGTACGGTGTTTTCCAGGAGCTAGGATTTTCGGATAAAAAGAAGGGAGTGGGGGCAATGAGAGCGAGTTTAAAGCCCATCGGGGGAGTTAAACCCTCGAAGAGATCTCCCGCTCACACCGTGTAGCTTGAGCAGATGCCGTCTTTTGGAGAGACTTCCCCGGAGCTGGCGGTTCTCTAAAGACGGGCATGTTTTCTCTCACCGCATGTGACAGCCATTTTGGAAATCTAAAATAAGTAGCAATATCGCCGCCCCCCCCTCCTCCCTTTCTGTTCATATTTCTTTTGCTCCCAGACCTGAAGAGAGATGCACCCCGTGATCAACCCCTTGGGTGTTTCTAACATAGCCAGAAGGGAATAAAACTTTCTCCAAAAAGACTGGTTTCTTTCCAGACTATGCCTCTTGGGCTACCCAACATGGCGCCTCTGCAGTGGTAGAGATGATGTCTTCTTAATGCGTCCTACATATTTAAGCAGAAGTCTTTAATGATAGATGAGCAATTGTCAGGTGGAGCTCCTCCCTGGGCTTCTGGGTGGGGGGGGGGAGACTTGGGGTTGACTAATGGTGACTCCCACAGGTCGTCGCCAAAGAACAGTTGAAGGTTGAACGGAAAACCAAGGAATTAATCCTCAAATCGATCCCAAGCGAACCAAAGGGGCGGGGGGAGTGGTGAATTTAAGTCCTCAGCCCCCCCCCGAAGCGGCTGAGGGTTGACTTTCTCTTCTTGTGTCGGGCAGAGTCCTAGAGAAGAGGCAGAAACCCGGGGACACCATCGAGCTGACGGAAGATGGCAAACCCATGGAAATGCCCGAGAAGAAAGCCCCGCTGTGCGACTGTACCTGCTTCGGGTTGCCCCGGAGGTACATCATTGCCATCATGAGTGGACTGGGATTCTGCATTTCCTTCGGGATCCGATGTAATTTAGGAGTGGCCATCGTGGATATGGTCAATAACAGCACCATCCACCGAGGAGGAAAAATTATTAAAGAGGTGGGAACCCTTCCCTCGTAAACTCAGTATTAATTCCCAGGTCGAGCACCTTCAGGGCAGGGACGTTTTCGCAGCCTTTCTCTCTTCGCCCCTTCGCCCCCCCCCCTTTCATCCCGCAATGCTCCTCAGCCCGGGGCGGGAGCCCCCCCGCACTGCCCGGCGCCGCCGCTGCCCTTTGTAGGACGGAAACCCCCTTTTTCGAAACACTTTTTACCAATTATTCCTATTTTTCCTTTTCGGTTCCCAGCCCCATTTCGCGGCATTAATTTGAAGGCAGAGAGATATTTTCTTCTTCTTCCCTTTCGCACACAATCTTGAAAAGACGTCGATATCTCGTACAGTAAATTTAGGGGAGGGGGGAAGGAGGGCGTCGAAAAAATCACTGCCAGCGGATGCGCTGCGCCGTAACGGAAACCGGGAGGTTGTGCGGGAATGTTTGAAAACACCCGAGTGAAAGAATTCCCGCCCATAAAAGGCGTTAAAACGCTAAGACCCGTTTTAAAACGGGTCCTAGTCTAGCGAGAAAGAGGAGGATGGTAAATACGGAGGAGCGTTAAATATACAAATGGGCAGAGAAACCCCTCTAGAACGCTCCTTGCGGGGCCGAGGTGCGCAGGGTGCGGGCAGGGAGGGCAGGCGACACCCCCGCCGACCCCTCCGGCCCCGACCCTTCCCCGCCACCGAGCTGCAAGTCGGGTCCCAGCGGCTCCCCGGGACCACCCTGTCCCTCTGGTGTCCCTGGGTGGCAAGGGAGGGGACAAGTTGCAATTATTGAATTCGGTTTGCGGTTTATTTCCCCGGATTCGCTGCGGTGGGTTAGAGCTAGAGCAGCTTCGGGTGCCCGCCGCCCCCGCGTCCTTGTCCCTGTCCTTGTCCCCCGGCCAAGTGCCACCCCCGCGCTAGAAACGCCTCCCCTTCAGCTCCCCGCTGCCAAGTTTTTGGGTTTTTGGGGTTTTTTTTTGCGTGGGAATGTTTTAATCTGGCACGATTACAGCCTTCCTCTTCTCTTTCTCTCCTCCTGTCCCGGTCCCTCGCGTGGGAAGAAAGCGAAGTTTAATTGGGATCCTGAAACGGTGGGAATGATCCACGGCTCTTTTTTCTGGGGCTATATAATCACCCAGATCCCCGGCGGATACATCTCGTCCCGGCTGGCAGCGAACAGGTAACGGCGGCCTAAAAGAGCCCCGGGGTCCCAGCGGGAGGTGCCGGGGACCCCCTTCCCCCGGAGGCGGGGACAGGACCCGCCGCAGCTGAGGCTCCCCCGCACCCTGGCAGCAAATCCTTCCCTCCCCCCTTATACTAGTTCAAAGGCGGTGGCGTTAAATAAGGAAAAAAAAAACCCACTTGTATGAAATCTTGACCGCCTATCTTGAAACTACCTGCTGGTTTTACTGGGGATATCTCCTGTTTATTTCTTTTTCCTTTAATACCTCATTTAAGGAGCTCGTGGCAATGATATTTCAAACAGCCTGTCTTCAGAAACAAATTCAAAGATTCATTATCTCACCAAAGCTTGAGACATATATATATATATATATATATATTTTTCCGTGATTGAACGAAAGAATCTTATGATTTTTGTTGTAATGAAAAGGAAAACCATCAAGAGGAATTTTCCATTAATGCACAAATGAATTTAGAATGGTCAAAAAACATGTTTCAATGAGACTTGCACAATGAAAAGAAAGTGCAGATGGTGCGGGGACTTAAGGACTCGTTTCTATGGTGTCTGGCAATTTTTCAAGCACCCAGGGTGCGATTCTACCTGTTAATTAGATCCACTGAGTATTCAAGACACATGAGGCTTTCACATCCATGCTTAATGCCACAGGCTCATCGTTTGCAGAAGCAGCGAAGGTCCTAGTGCCACTCTTCCAAACAATAACAAACTAAGTGCAAACGGATACCAAAATCAGCAATATATACCTTTAACTCTTCTCCGGAGTGTGGAACATCAAAGGTAGGCCTGGGGAGGCAGAGAGCTTTTTGCCTGGTGAGCAAGGATACTTGTGTTTGTCTGAGAAAGAGGGGGAGGAGAGAAGGGAGCTGCGGCAAAAATGCTCTCTCCGAGGTAAAGAGCTTTTTAGAGAGAGACCTACATTAAAAAGAATGAGTATTTACTAATGAAGCGAGGCTCAGTAACCGAGATAACCCTAATGTCCCTCCTTTTAAAGCAAATAAACCAATATACAACAGTTATTGAACTGAGATATCCATTGCCTGTTTACAACTGCCATCTTTCTGATAACGCTTCAGAAATGTAAAAGGCCATTTCAAATAACAATTAGCGTCCAGTTAAAGGGTTCTTTTTCCCTTTCTTCCTCCTTCCAGCATTTTTGCATCTTTAAACAGGCTGTAACCCCTCAGGATTAATTGGAGTTTGGTTTAAGTAAAGACTGCAGAATTTGACTCAGAGAAGCAAAAATCTGTCTTCATTA
>BJBW01008200.1:10104-137182 GCA_004320125.1 Scolopax mira
CAAACATTTACTGTATTTGTGGTATTACAAAAAGAGAACACATAATAAAAGCTGGTATTTCTCCCTCAGCTGACAAGTTTTCTTAGGAAATGAATGATTTAACTACATGAATCTTTTTGTAGCACAGGGGCACTCTTTATGCAAATTTTTTGTCTCTTACCAGTGACCCCATATGGCAGGTTTTCTACTTCCAGAGTTCTTGAGATTTTATCAGATTCACGTTAGTATCTTTCATCTTGTGGTTCTGTTTTGATAATAACTTCACCATATCCTTGCTTTGAGGGCTACATTAATTATGAACAAAAATCATCCAGTATTTATCATCGCAGATAGCAGAGAAATCAGAAACTAATCATGACACAGATTGATTAACTACAGGGTGGCCTGTGTAGCCTTGGTTCATTTGTAATTTTCTTTTAATATGGTCAAATGCTAGGTCATAGTCATAGGTCAATGAATGTAAGATGTTGGAAGTAATAACCCTAAGAAAACCATACATTGGTTACAGTGGATAACCAATTAAACATTACACCCTTTTTGAATGATTCATGTATCAGTCTTCCTCTGTTTTAATTAGGTGGGGATATCAGTCAGAAATTGCAGTGTGACTTACCACTGTACATTCAGCAATAGTAAAGCTTATTTTTGGTGTTCACAATTAAAAAAGAACATTGGAAAAATTTGAAAAGGTTGAAAAAAGATGCATATGAGTGATTAGGAAAGAAATGTTGTTTGTTTGTGTGTTGTTTTTTTTTTTTAATGTGGTTGGACTACTAAGATTCTGTGAATTTAAAAAGTATGAGCTGTATCATGTCTTGGAGAAATCTTTTTGTAGTAAAGAGTCTGTTCAAACAGCAGGGAAACTGTAACATCATGATCTCATGGCAAAAGGATAAGCTAAACAGTGAAACTAAAAATGAGATGCCTTTCAACAGTGGTTGTTAATAATCCCTATTGCACAAACTCATGGCGTCAGCCAGAAGTTACAAATCCAGTGTCACTCCGATTCTGTGGCCTGGGCTACATGAGCTAAACAAGATGATTTTAACAATCTCTTATGACCTAAAATTAACATCTATATTTGAACCTATGATCTTCTATGGCTTGGAAGAAGTGATCCCTGAACTTCCAGGTTTTCAAGAATTTCCTTCTTTTAGTGAGTATATAAACATAGTTTCCTATATTCTGCATTTGTGACTTCCTCTAAGTAAGTTATTAGAGAACATTGGATGCCTTATAATCTTGCGCTTTAATACCACAAAAACTGAGATAACAAAATCCCCATGAAGACCACAACTCATGTTTCTGATATTCTTTGTACTTTTTGCAGAAGTCTCTTCTGAACCTTCTGAACTTCTGAAAAACTCATGATAGCCTGGAAACATTTATACTGGTGGGGTTTTTTTTTGCATTTAAAATACGTGAACACTTGTCCACAAAAAACATTTGTGGCTGTGACAAAACTACACCTCACACCTTCAGTTTCAGAGGAACTGCTCCCTAGTTTCGAGAACTTTATGCAGTGGTCCCAGAGGAAACACAAGTCTCTCAGTGAAGGTCAACACAGAGCCAATACATACAGCGTGACTCACTGTAGATTAAACGTTTGAAAAGAAATCCTGCAGTCCTCTAGGTTGCTTCTCTACTGGGCAAGCAGCTCCACAGCCCTCTGAGAGCAAAAACACCACACCGTCTGCAATCAGCTCCGTGCTTACACTTCACTGAAACTATGACCCATGATAAATATAAGACTGTTATTTAGTGGCAGTCACATACCCCTGCTGAGTCACCTGAAGCAAACAGCAGGGAATGGCACACACCAGGCCGTGACTTCACCCACCTCTCTGAAGCGCAACCCTAAGGTAGCTCAGCCCCTTGGGACCGGGAAACCGGCCCACAGCTGTCCGGGCGAAAAAAGAGCTCCCCTTTAGGTCGGGAAACGTCTTCCCGAGGGATTTTCCTGACCGGGCAGGGAGATGAGAAGAGCAAACTGAAACTAACGGCAACCGATCACTCGCCATAAGACTGCGGAGCTGCCGGTACCTCAGCTCTCGGGCTCCGCCCCCCGGCTCGCCAGACCGTTCGGATTTGCAGCAGCGCCTCAGAGCGACGGGAGAAAGAGCCAATCAGAGCGTGCGGTACCTTGAGGGCGGGAGCGGGGGTGCGGCCGGCGGGGAGGGGCCGAGCGGCCCTCAGGGAAGGAGCCGCCGCTGCCACCCGGCATCCCCCGGCGTCCCGGCCCCGCTGTGCAATGGAGGACGTCCTGCCCCCGGGCCTGCTGGAGGTCTGCCTGCTGGTCGGCGTACCCCAGGAGCGGGTGAGAGCGCTCCTCCAGGTGAGAAGGGCTGAGGTGGTGAGGTGAGGGAGAGGGGTGCCCGCCGGCCCGGTGCCCCGAATGGTCTGTGGGGCACCTTCTGTCAGCGGCCCTGGCCGGACCTCTCTCCCCCACACGGGCTGGAGTGAAACTCTGGGGTTGACTTGTTGCTGTTATCATCGGATAGAGCCGAAATGTTTTAGAGAAAACTTGTTTTGACAGGAGGTCATCAGCCAAGCAGGGAACATTTGGTAGCAGCTTGAAGTAATTACATTTTTTCAAAGGTCTGAGCTTAGGTGAAGAATGCAGTGTAGCTGTATATAAGCAGGAATAGCAAAATGGTTGAACACTGCAGATCCTTTATTTGGTGATATCCCATTTCCTGTCTTCCGTTGGGGAGAAAAGCAAAAGATACGGGAATAAAACTTGTTACCCCGTATCCTTGGGTTGAAATCCCTGTATTGAGATTGAGTGTAGTGCCAAATTTGCTGTGCCAAATTCAGGGCACTAAACTCAATCTCAATACAGGCACAGCCAAATTCAGATTGGATTCAGATTGGGTTCAGATGCGGCAGAAGTTGGTGGGCTGGTTTCGGCTCTGAATATGTGGTTTATAATTTGCTTATGACTGCAGCCACTTCACCCGTGAGTTAACAATTAAAATCCTCTTCCTGATTTCGCTTTTTGTTAAAACGTGCTTTTGTTAAAGGTATCTGCGTGGGAGCAGCTGCGGTGCCAGCACGTGCCGAAAAGCCAAGCAGCTCCCAGGGATCTCTCTTGTCTTGCTTGAACTTGAATTTGATTGCGCGCTCTAATAGCATTAGATAAAGAAGTCTTTGTTAAACTTGTTGCCGCTCACTCGCTCAGGAGACGGCTTTTGCTGATGTCAGTTTCTCTAAGTGAGACTGGCTAAGCAGAGGTTCAAATTCCAGGATCTATTTTGTGTATACATTCAAACTAAGGAAATAATAGTGCCACAAATGTCACCACCGGACTTTTGAGATCATTCTGTAAGTCTTGTTTCAGCCTCTGCGTGAGAAGTAAACCCCAAAGATGTGGAATTTCTTTTTCGTTTTGGTCCACTCAGTTTGATCTCATTGCTTCCGAAAGACCTGTAGAATAGCAAATAGGAAATTGGCTACAAAAGGCAGAAACCATTTCAATATTCCGCTCGCTCTACAGATTTTGAATTGTTTCTTTGCTCAGGGTAAAAAATGGAGTGTTGGAGAGTCAAGTCTATGCTTGTATATATTAATGATAGTAATATCCCTGCAAGCTATTAACACCACAGGGATTTGAGTTACTGTCATAGGGCAAGTTTATAGATTTAGTCTGTTTCCTTTTCCTCCTGCAGCACTATCAACATTAGGAAATGGTTTTGTGTCTAATTTCAGGGAATGTAGAAAGAAGAGTCCGTATTGACAGAAAATAAGAACACTTAAATGGAAAATAGTGGACCTCTGATGATATTTACAGATGAAACAGCAGTACCCTGTTCACAGCACATCAAATCTTGGTCTTGAAAGTGTGTTGTGCATTCTTAACTTTATTGCAATACAGAGTAATAAAGTCAATGAAGTCCTGTGAGGGAGGACAGGCTGAGAGAGCTGGGGTTGTTCAGCCTGGAAAAGAGAAGGCTCTGGAGAGACCTTATAGCAGCCTTCCAATATCTGAAAGGAGCTACAGGAGAGCTGGAGAGGGGCTTTTTGTCAGGAAGTGTAGTGACAAGACAAGGGGCAACGGGAGGGGAGATTTAGATAGGAAGAAATTCTTTCCTGTGAGAGTGATGAGACACTGGAACAGGTTGCCCAGGGAAGCTGTGGATGCCCCAGCCCTGGAGGGGTTCAAGGCCAGGCTGGATGGGGCTTGGAGCAACCTGCTCTGGTGGGAGGTGTCTCTGCCCATGGCAGGGGAGCTGGAACTTGATGATCTTTAAGGTCCCTTCCAACTCTAACCATTCCATGATTCTATGAAGTCAGAAGGAATCTGCTGTCAAAGTAAGAAAAGTCTTATATGACTGACATGTTGTCGATATGGATTCCAGGAAAAAAGTTACAGTTTTGCACTGAAGCTCATGTAATTCAAGTTTCTGGGCTGTCATTCATCAGTTGTCCTTATTGCCTTTTGGCAATTTGTCACTAAGATTTCAATTTGAAGAGATCAAAAGCTGCTATTTTCAGCTAGAGATTACTTGTTTAGTGTTGGAAATAGAATTTTGTAAGAATGAGGTGTACGATAATGAAGATCCTACAACCATCTTTGATGAGACTTCTTTCCCCAAAGTTATCTCCTTCTGCAAAGCTGGGGTTTGATATGGCAAGTGTGGTCTGTGAGATATCTCAGATCTTCCTGTTGGCTTCTGTGTCTGCTTATCACCATCAGTAGTACACATCTCATCTCTTACACTATCTGCATCACCCTTTCTGGCCTTACAAATGCAGACATAACCCTCAAACCACCAAATCAATTTTCTTCTCTGTCTTTAATGCACCCCTGGCATCAAGTTCTGTGAAAGAAATGGGGTGTCATCAAGTGAGCAGAGTGTGCTTGTGACAGTGAAAAGTAACTGTGTCATGGCCTGCATCATCAGGACTGTAGCTCACAGGTGAAAGGAAGGGATTATTACTATTACTGTTATTATTTAACACTCGTGGGGCCACATCTGGAATACTGTCCCACATTTGGACACCAGAGAACTGCTGGCAAACAGGAGTGAGACCAGAAGCAGCCAAGCTTTACGAGGGCTGGATCACAAGTGGGGAAGAATCCCCTTCCCAAGTGACTTCCAAACCTTGACTGGATGAGACTCAGAGCAGCCTGATCTAACTTCAAAGCTGTCATTGCTTTGAGCAAAGGGTTGCACTAGAACCTCCAGAGGTGCCTTCCAACCTAGTTTTTCTAAGGGTTCATACTTTTCCCTGCCCAGTTATTCCTTGAAGAAGCCAATTCTTTCCTGACATTCAAAATGAAATTAACTTCTTCAGTGATGGCAAGAGGAGAATGAGATCAAGGAAACACCAAATAGCTGAGATCCCTCTCCAGTCTGTGGTTTCAACACACTACTTCTTGTTTGTGTCTAAAACACTGTAGTCATTGTAAAAAGTCTCTATTACCTGTGTCCTGTATGGCACTGTTGTTACAGGAGCATAATCAGTAAATGGGGATGGAATAAAATCCCTGACTTCTGGAATCTTGCAGAATTACAGGAAAGAAAAGGCATTAAACTTTCCAAGAAGTTAGGTATGATGCAAGGACATTTGATAGGAGAGAAGCATTTCAAAATGAAGAAGTAACAGTAGAAGCAGAGAATAGAAAATGTTCAAAGAATAGTAGAAACAAGTGAATGTTGTTCTGTGGCTGCCTATTCACTATCCCTGAACTGAAAGAGTAAGAAAATAAGACTTTGGCCATGGACATTAATATGAGCTGACTTGAATGCTGACAACTGAGGCACTGGGTCAGCAACGGTGCTGACAGTGCTGTTCAGTGGAGGAGGGAAAAAAAAAAAAAAGGTGTTTAATGCCTGTCTTGTAGTTCAAGACATTGAGGACTTGCCATTTTAGAGGCTGTTACACTGTGAGGCTGTTAAATCCCTGGCTGTCATTCAGCACTTTGTAGCACAGAGATGCCTTCAGTGGAAGTCAGGGACATCTTTGTACCAAGAGCTCTGCAGGGCAAACCTGCCAATTTAAGATTGCTACTGTTTTGAGTAGCTCTGTGTTTTTCCTGCATGACAGCCTCAGGGCTGAGCCCTAATTCTTAATTTCCTTCTGATATGTTTAGCTGCATGTTATATTGAGAGTGATTATGTTGGATTTATCTGCATTTCCAGTTTCTTCACTTGAAATTCATGTCAGGAGCCAGGTAAAGAAAATGACACTTGAAGTTTTTAGTGTGGCACTCAGTACCCCAATTTGTAACGTGCTTTTTAAAGTCATGGCTATCTTTTGAGTATCCCAGTGGATACTTACCCAAACGTCTGTCTTTTCCACTCTGATTTCTTTCTAGTTCAGACTCTGTGTGTTCATTAAAAGAGTGTTTTTCTACTCCTTCTTATTGAAGTACTTTCTTTCCAGTATCCTATTATAGAATACGGTGCAGCTTAAGATACACTAATACATACATTTTTTTTCCTGTAATGCTCAAATGTGAAGAAAACTACTGGTGGACTCATCTACTAGGACAAATAAACTGAGACTTTTTTTTTTTTCCAAAACATGGACAGTGGAAAATTGGCTTCTGTGAATTATGTTGTAGGGAAATGATGAGAGAGGCCACCACTGTTTCTGAAGGAATATCTTAAATATGAGTAATTCCAATGCATCATGTCTGAAAGTAAAAGCAGAATGTGTGCATCATCTGTCTTGGAATCAGTTAGCAAAAAATTGAAAATGAAACAGCTTTTTAGCCACAATGAGACTCGCCTCTCCTGTTTCCAAATATCCTTTGACTAAACAAAGCTTTTACTTGCTCATTTGACCTTGCAGGAAGAAATTAAAACTGCAGTGAAGTAATTGAAAATGCAGCTACTTGTCTCTCCTCTATGGTCAAGAATATGAAAAGTGCTCCTAAGTACAAGGAAATCTCCTCTTCTTATCACTTCCTCCAGAGGTTTTTCATAACAAGGCAGCAAGGGCTTTCGGCACAGGGGTACTTCATAAAGCTGCCTTCTGGAAATTGTTGTAATTTTATACACACTCTTGGGATGCCTGTTCCACTGAGTCATCAGAACACGGAGAAATTTTCATGGCTTCATGTTGTAGAGTGTCTTAAAATTGTGTTTATTGTAACAGTGATTGTCAGTTTTAATTGTACTTTCTTAATTGCCTTATAAAGTTAAGTCTTGCAAAAGCTTGCGTGATTTTTTTTTCCTTTTTCTTTTTTTCCCTGTAGAGATTATTCTGAGCTAAAATGTAGCTTTTCCTAAAGCTGAACAAAAGCTTATCAAGGGAGCTCAGCTGGTTTTGTTTTCCTTCATTTGTTGCCTGGTTTCTCTTACTACCGGTGTTTATTTACATAAAGCTTAAGTATACCCTAACACTTCAAAGGAAGAAATGTTGTATTTGAGATTTGTTAGTTTTCTTATGCCACAGGCATAATATTTCTATGATGCATTTTGAATGATGAAGAATGATTCTTTGCCTTCTGAAAATGCCCAGAGTAGTGTTCCCCTTGCAGTCACATATGTAAAGCAAGAAATTAGAAGGAAAAAATTAGTTCTTTATCAAGAAGAAAAAGTGTATTCTAAACCCACAATTTCAGGGGTAAAGAGAAAACTAGATGGTTTAAAAAAAATAATCAGGATGTGTGTCAACTTAGTGGTTGTTTGTATTTTTGTTTTGTTTTCTTTTTATAGGGTACTCAAAGAAAACCCAAAAGTCTTCCCCCCCTTGATCCAGAAGTTCTTTCTGTATTTGTGCCTCCGTTTATCAGCAGGGATGATACTCAGGTGATTAATGCTGGTAATAACTTGAATAAAACTAAACGCCGATCTTTCCGAAAGAAAAAAGAGAGACCAAAGATTGAAAATGTCCAGAGTCTCAATGGGGAGCAGAAAGCACCGGACACTGAAGATATTTCAGTTCCAAAGGACATTGATCTTATTGGTTTGCCACAGCTCTGCTTCCCAGGTACAGTAGGGTTCAAGTTTTTTAATAAGAATTATTTTAAAATGTACTTGACCTATAATGCAGCCCATTTTTTTATTATTATCATTTCTATCTGTTTGCATTTCACAGTATGAAAAAGTGTGTGTGGTTGTGAGTGGGTCAGTGATGAAAGCACCTGAATGGGGTGCTCTGTTCAGCTGTGTGGTGTGAAACAGATTTATTAGGCTTCAGTAGCTGCAACACCTGCAAGAGAGGGAAGAGGAATGGCACTTTAGCTCTTATTGGTAAATCTTGGTTTGAGTGAAGTGCACATAGTTTTAAAATTACCTTAAAATGACTGAGGACTCTCTTGCTTTTCATTTGGTATTAAGATATATCTGAAGCAGTCACTGATTCCTCCAGGTTTAATTGCAGTAATTTTAATATGCATGTCACTATTGCAGGCCTTATGAATATCTTGAAGGAAAAAAATAATGAACAAAACCCATCTATTTTATTTTGCCACTCTAAAATGCAGAATAATTATATAACATTTTTCTACAGTAATGTGCAGTTTACAGCCTTTATAATAAACCTTATATCAAATGGACTATGTGTGTGCATTTTCATCCCTTAAAATGAGACATTGGTCTTGAAATTAAGTGGAAATGTGCATTATTTGTCATTAATCTATTTTCAAGCAGGTTAAAAACCAAAAGGTTTCTGCATTCATTTCAGGAGGACTTCATGTAACCTCTGAATCCAAAGATGACCACATTCATTTCCTGGTCTTCACAGATGTCTGTGGTAACAGAACGTACGGGGTTGTTGCACAATACTCCCAGCCTATGCAAGTATGTTATTTAATTCATTGGTTATGGTAAAACATATCAAAAGATCTAACATAAACCAAAACACTTTGAGAATAATGTAAGGTTTAATTTATAAAATGACTTCACGGATGTGTTTTAATATTAGTAGGAATCCAGAACTATTCATACTTTATATTGTCATTGTAAATTAAGTATATTGGAACAGCATTGCATTAAGATAAACTGTTACAGACTTCAATAAGGAGTCTTGAATATTTAGAAGCAGACTTTGTCCCTTGGACATTTTTTTGGGTGAAGCTTGTATCCTGTGTTCTTTCTAAATACTTTTGTGCTGAAGTTCTTTTTAATACATATGTCTGAGTCTTGTTGGCTGACATTTTTCTGAAGAACTTAAGGGAGATCGATATCCAAATTCCGTTGAAATTTAGAGGGAATTGGTTATCATATCTCTAGGTTTTTCAAGACATTATCAGCCGTAAATTCATGATTAACATAAACACATTAATCTATAGTTTTCTTGCAGGATGGCTGTATTTCCTCCAATGGGCAGGCCCATTGGGAATCTGCGCAGAGCGGGAAGATGCCTGTCTGTTTCGTACCGTTAGCTATTTGTGTTATATCCAGATATCCATATTTTAATGCCCTCAAGGATTGTCTCTCTTGGTAAGACTTGCTATCCTCTTTGTTTCTTCTGGAAATAACTCTGCAGGTTTTAATACATGAATTTGCATGATGTGATCAGGATAGCTGCATAATGCTAAAACAGGCGTTAATTTTAAGTTATTTAGTGTGAGATGCGTGGGAGAGGAGAAGAAATGTAATATGAATGTTACTCAGACAATAAGCACAAGTTCTGCATATCAAGGAGATTAGTTACAATGTTTTCTCCCTTTTCTTTGAGATCTTGGGTAAGTCCAGAAAATACTAATTTGCGGGGAACAGATTTCTCAAAGATTTGGGGTTTTTTTTGGAAGAGGGTTAAATAGAATTTTACTATGCTGGCAAAAGTCACTTTGAAAGCACAAAAACCTCTTTATAATGTACCAAATAAATGTTGTAAGAACATGAATATATGTATTAATAAGTAGTTAATGACACTTTATTATTTAACTAAATCATCTAAGTTAGTTGAGGGAGTACAGTAGTTACTTGACTGCTGTAGAACTAGAGGAGACTATTTTAGGATACAGAGTACTTCACTGGTTTAGAAACACTCAAGTACTCCTCAGTGTAGATGAGTTAAAAGAGAAGTGAACATGGGCTGTCTCACTTACTTTGAGGTTGTGTGTTGCTTTACTGTTAATTTGTTAAAAATCTATGTGCTTCTGACGTGGATTAAAAATCTTTGCATCAGGGAGCCTGCCTTTGTACGTGGGACATTACTAACCAATCTTCACTTGCAGACCTCTAGTCCAAAGGTAGAAGAGGGGTTTTTTCCCCCCAAATTCCAGTCAATTTCTAGAGTCAAATTTGCAATAAGTTGTTTTCCTTTTGCAGGTATCTGCTTCTTAAGTTGAAAGATGTTAGGGTTTTAGGTTGGAGCTTCCAGTTTGTCCTGCTGGTGATTGGTAAGCTGAGCAGATGAACAAACAAAGCAAGGGTGAGCTTCTTGGCTACCAGCTGGGGTGTGTCACTAGCCCCTAACCTCACTCCATACCAGGGTGAGACCCGAGCACTCATCTCCCCACCCCGTGCACCTCTTCTTCCCAGTGCTGTGGGCTTGGATCTGGTTGGAGCAGTGACTGGCTTCCCTGGTTTAGATGAAGAGAGCCCTGGAGAGACAAAGCAGTGCTTTCCTCCTGGGCAGTTGAGATGTTGCCTCTGAAAAAAGCTGTGATACCAGAAATGAGTCACT
Source organism: Scolopax mira (assembly GCA_004320125.1). Taxonomy (NCBI): domain Eukaryota; kingdom Metazoa; phylum Chordata; class Aves; order Charadriiformes; family Scolopacidae; genus Scolopax; species Scolopax mira. The sequence continues at coordinate 20,695 of BJBW01008200.1, forward strand.
CTGGGAACCCTTAAGAATGAGTGAAGACTCGCTCTGTCATTTTCAAAACATTCATTAAGGGGTTTAATGTGGACGAGGGACTTCAATGTGACAGAAACTAAATATTCCCAGGTTAGTAGGAAGTGGAGACCTTCGGTAAAATAAAAAGGAAATGTTTGTTTCCTTCCCTGCCCAGATCACTATTTCCATTCCTTATATTTAAGTCAATTACATCAGCCATTGCTATTGCAGGAGCTGATTTACTGCTGCTTTTTATAGTCTCAAATCTCAAGTAAGCACTAATTTGCATATATAACTCTTACAGCTGTCTACCTGAGCTGTGGTGCTCTACTATTTATATCCAGTCTTTATAATAGAATTCACGATACTTTTATACATGCTAGCTCTCCACTAGATAGGCAATAATATAGATTCAGCTTTTCATTTATAGGGTTCATTGGTGGTTTATATAATATATTCATAAATAAATCATTTCTCTAAACTGAGACATCTTTGAGCTGGGAGAAGCAGTCAAATTATGAGGGGATTTTTAAACAGCCCACTAGGGAGAAGTGGGAAAATGTTCAGGAAAACCACGGAAAATTCCAGAGTTCAATAGGACAACAGCTTTCCATGCTGGTACTGTGTGTTGTCCTGGTCATTTAACAGGGGAATTTGTCATCCAGTGGGACAGCTTTTGTCTCTCCATTTTGCTTCTGCATCTGGAAGTAAGTTGCAAGTGTGTACAACTGGCAGGAGAGGGGGAATGCACGTGACAAAGCTGCATTTGGTGCTAGTGTTTCCCACTGTAATGGAAACTCAGCTAATTAAGTTTCCATTATATTTTCTTTAGAACTCTAATAACCACCACGTATTTTCCTTGATGCTATTTGATACTATTTGATAGATAATTTCAGAATGTCTGCCCTTCCGGTGTTTTGTTTTGTTTTGTTTAGGAAAGGCATTTTACTGTGCCAGAGTATACTTGAGTGGAAGGAAGGGAAGGGGTGGAGAGGTACTGGTTTTCCTTATTTTGTTTGTGTTACTGAACTTTTTCCAGACAACATGATACAGCTGCTGGGACGTGTGGCTGTTCTGAATGGAATATAAGCAATTACAGTAAAGACCTCAATGATATATTTTGAGCGTAGCATCCTGCACAGCTAGGGATGTTTCAGCTTTTTGTAAACTTACAAAACATTGACATTGTTTTCCTGTAAAGCAGAAAGGGAGTTACTGTCATTTTGGATGTCTTACCTGTAATCAGGTGGCAATGGGTTAAAAATCTAATTAAATGTTTCGTTGACTGAGTCTACTTGAGTAGTAGTGCCTCTTATACTTAACAAATAATAACATGTGCAACAGCACACTTGTATCCTTGGTATGCTTCAGTGGTGTTTTGCAGGATGTTTCAACTGATTAATTATTCTGCGAGTCAGGTGATTTGAAAACACTTGCTGGTGGACCTCAAACCACCTATTTCTAGTGTGTTGTCCTTTCCTTGTGAGAACCAATGGAAAAGTGCTATTTGTTATGGCAAATGAAGGCCAGATGTTGAAGTAGCATCTAAAGGGGTTCTGCTTCCATTCAGGACCTTCTTGCAGCAGCAGATTTCAGTTTCCTCCAGAGTTCTGCTGTGCAGAGCTTATTTTCTGCAGGACCTGCAGTACACAGGATTGCTTATAGGTGGGATGGTACTTGCTTTCATTCAAAACACTCCTCAGAGGTATTTCATTGTTATAAGCATTCCCAGATAAACCTCAGCTGAAAACTGAGGCCAAACTGAGATACGAAGGTAACATTGAACTATAAATCCGTGTAGGTGCCTTGAACTGCAAGGAGAACAAGCAAACTTACATCACGGTAATGAAGAGCTTCATTTAATTAATTTTATAACTAATTCACATATTACTAGCAAACAATGCTTCCAGATCTGGAACAATTTGAATGGAGTGTGTCTTCTCCCCAGAGAAAGCAGGTGTGCATCTAGGTCTTTCTACAATGTTGTGGCTGTTGGATTATTCTACATCATTATTTGAAAAGGTTCAGTTTTAGATTGAGAGGTTTTGGCACTTTACACAGGTAGTTTTACCTCCAACCTGTTACACTACACAAAAAGGGAAATCTTCCTGGCAGTAATCTCCTTCTGGCTGAACTCCTGTCTTGGATGGATGAACGGGTTCCTTTCAAACCATAAATCCTCCAACTTGTGTATTAGTCCTTTCAGCTGCACAGAGAAAAGGTAGAGGCCTGCAAATAGCTCCCAGCACTGAGGCAGTACAAAGGACCTATTCTTAGATATTCTTGCTTTCTGAAACATCTGTCTGTGGACAGTTAATAGAGGTAATGGAAGGTTCATAAACTCCTTAGCTCTCTGCTTTAATGTTTCAGAGATGACTTCATTTCTTCCAGCAGACATTTGGAGTGCTACGCTGTCAGCTGCTGTTACACTGCATTAATGGCCACAGTCAACTGATTTAAGGAGCTCTTACCATCCATTCTGTACATCTGCTGCTTTTTCAGCATCAGGCTCTGATTGTTTCTTTTGTAACACTTGCTGGATGTGTTGATACTTGCCTTTTGTCTCCAAAAAAAAAAAAAAATTAAATAGCAGATCTACCCTTGCTGTTAGGCCACATCTAAGGTGGCCTAACTACTAAGTGTGAACAGCATATTTGTTTAAAATGATGACTGTACTGTCTGGTTTGCTTTGATAATTCTTATATTCCCTTCCCTCTGCACCTCTGGATAGTTGATGGGCTTTTTGGGGATACAAAAGTACTCAGCACAGAGCAATTTCTAAATGGGAATTTAGTGAACTTAAATGTCTCAATAAAGTTCAGTAATATATGACAGAATATTTTTATTCTGGAATCCAAGTGCTATACACAACTATGATCTTCTGGGTTCTACTGTATCTCTTGAACTACTGTCTTAACCACTTCCTGCAGAGTGAGTATTCTTCTGCAGGAAACCAGTAAAACTGCAAACTGAAATAAAACCTCAAAGGAGAATAGAACCATATAAAGTTCCTAGTTTCTGTATATACAGATTTGCAGACTTAAATTTCTGATTTTGTAAAGGTTTGGGCTTGGTTTTTTTAATTTTTTTTTTTTTTTTTGTATTTGTTTCCTGTATGAGTAGAAAAAATAGCAAAGAGCAGTGTTCAGGCAGGCCTGGGCCTTACCCAGATATGGCTCGTGCTTCACATTCCTCTGCAGTTAAGCCCATGTCTATCAACTCTCTTTTCCTCTGATTTCCATCCCAGGACTGATGCCTGATGCTTGGGGTGGGAGAAACACCCCAGTGTTGGGGCTGTGAGTGTTCTGTTCCTCAAGCAATCTCTCTGGGTCACTTCCTTTAGCTGTGTCTCACCTATAGGTTTTCTTTGCCATCATGACACCCAGTTTGCCATCTGCATCCTCTGGTATATACGATGCAGTAGCGCATTATGCCTGCAAATGAAAAAACCTGCTTCTGACACAGCAGCATCTTTAAAATTAAAGAACAGCTAAAGTATCTAATAAATTAGAAATCAATTATCTGGAATAATAGCCTCATTGCTCTGAATATTTTATTTTTTTTAATTGTAAGTTATCAGCAAAAAGGCTTTTTTTTTTCTGTTTGGATGTTACTATTTATAAGTAACTTTTTGTAATTTAATTTCAGCTTACTAGTGCAACTGCGACCTTTCAAGGATTCCAATGTTGAGGAGTACATAAAAGAATTTGCAGCAAAATTATTTTTAATACCCAGCCCACCACCAGGACCACTCCACTTGGTAATTACTGATGCTGAATTTCATAATTACTTTAACATTATGTCTCATAAAGCACTAAGATGATGTTTTCTATAAACTGGGGCAAACTCTTCACTGTCACATCAAAGACTTTACTTGCTGATATAAAACTGATGTCAATACTTGTGCTTTGAAAATAAAGTCATGCATTATTAGAACATGAAATAATGGTGTGACCAGCGTGCAGGCTTGAGCACTGGTATACCAATTTTTAATACTCTCCCAGGAACTATTTGGCTCATGCCAAGTAGTACTGGTCCATACGAGTATAACAGGAGCCCAGAAAGCCAACCACATCCTGGGCTGCATCAAGAGAAGTGTGGCCAGTAGGTCACAAGAGGTGATTCTGCCCCTCTACTCTGCACTCGTGAGATCCTACCTGGAGTACTGTGTCCAGCTTTGGAGTCCTCAACACAGGAAGGACATGGATCTATGGGAACAGGCTGAGAGAGCTGGGGTTGTTCAGCCTGGAGAAGGCTCCAGGGAGACCTCATAATGGCCTTTCAATATCTGCAAGGAGCCTCTAGGAGAGCTGGGGAGGGACTCTTTGTCAGGAAGTGTAGTGAAAGGAAAAGGGGCAATGATTTTATACTGGAAGAGGGGAAATGTAGATTAGATACTAGAAAGAAATTCTTTACAGTGAAGGTGGTGAGGTTGCCTAGGGAAGTCATGGATGCCCCATCCCTGGGAAGTATTCAAGGCCGGGCTGGATGGGGCTTTGAGCAACCTGCTCTAGTAGGAGGTGTCTGTGGCCATAGCAGGGGGGTTGGAACCAGGTGATTCTTAAGGTCCCTTCCAACCCAGTCCATTCCATGATTCTATGATTTTTCATTATTTGATTCTACTCAAAGTTAAGGAAAATAAACTTCCAAGTTCTTTGTAAATAAAGAGCATGGAAACAAAGAAAGAGCCAGCTCTGCTACAGGTTTCACAGGGAAGAAAACCTGATATCTAAGTTAATATATGTTCCTGACAACCATTATGTTTTATGGCATGATGAAATTTCTTGGACTGAATCCACGGGCAGGTGCACAGCCCAACTTTGTAGTGCAACTGTCAGCTTATTCTCGTTTCCTTATAATCATCTTTAGCTTTAGAAAGCCCCAGCAACACAAAAAAACCCCCCAACGTTTAAAGTTCCTGTCATATGATTTACACTTGTGTGATTCTCTGGGTGGTCACACAGTGGTGGGACTGAGAAGTAGTGTACTCCCTGTGAGAGAAAAGTGGCCAAAGAAATCAGTTGCTGGAACAACACTTAGAGCTCTGGACTTTGTTTTTTTTTATTATATCTGAATGCCTCTGGAGAAGCAGAAGAGCGTGTTGGGGATTAAATGTTCTGGATTGGCTGCTGCCTGGATAAGACCAAGCTGAGAGGAGAAACTCACATAAACATTTGTACTCGGCGTAGAAGCTGAGATGTATGGGCTGTATTTTCTTGTTTATAACCTTTCCCAAGTCAAGCTAGATGTCAGCTAAGTCAGTGATTTCAGCACACACTCTCTTTTCTCTACTGAAATGGCTTCTAGGGAAGCAGTGCTTCAGCTGTGGACTTCTCCTTAGCTGCTTTCCTTGACCCTGAGATAATGGGTTAGGAGAAGAGGCAAAAATAGCATTGCTGGAAAATTGGCTGAAAAATTGGTTGGCTGAACCAGCTGCAAAGTGCTGAAATATGGAGCACATGCTGGAGCCTGGAGTATTTGAACTGGAGTGTTTGAAACACTGAAAGAGCTTATTCATTTTGACTTGTTCTGTCTTCTTAATATGGACACCTATTCATATTTTTTCTATTTCCTGTATTAATTTTATTGATACTTTGGATATTCCAGTAGTACAAATATACAATATAAATTGCATTATTTTATTATGCTTATAACAAAACAAGCATAATTCTGTTAAAAGATATATATAATTTTTAAAGTTACAACCTATGAGAATGAAAGGAGACAAAGTCCATGATAATTTTTCAAACTGATTATTATGTCTTTTAATATTTCCCTCTCAATTTTCTGCAGTTTGCAAGTATCTGTCTTATTGCTCTGAATTAATGTTAATATTTTACAGTTGGAACTACAATCCTGAATTAAATGTGTTTTGGAAACATTTTCATTAGGAAATAAATGGAAAACATCTGTTATTACAGGTATTTAATATGAAACCACTTAAAATAATAATTCCTTCACGAGAGGATCCGGACAGTCCAATTATTGACTTGGATCTTCATCTTCCATTGTTATGTTTCAAGCCGAAGCAGGTGCTGCAGGTAAAACTAATTGATACTTTAAAAACCTATTAGAGATTGGCAGTACTGGTAATTTGTTGTTTAGAAAAATAAAGATGTTTAGTCACCCCAAAACCAGTATAAACCCAGGAATTCAGACTAATATCAGTTTGCATATTAGAGATATGGCACAATAAAAGACACTTTGTAGTAAGATGCTTTGTTATTTGTAGATCAGATTAGATTAAGGAATATTGGATTTATTTCACCTGTGATTTAGCAATAAAATTTCTTAAGTATATAATTTAAAATATAAACGCCCAAGCTGATTGACAGATTTTATTTTGAATTCTTGTTAATTACTACAAGCATTTCTACAAGGTTCATAAGAACCTTTTTCATGTGTAAGAAAGGGACCTGTGGGCTGGATTGGTAACAGTTGGCTCTCCAATATAAATAAAGTGTAAATGGTGTAGAAAGATGAGAAAATACAAAAAGCTATTTGCAAAGAATTTTTTCAATGCTTCATAGAAATAATTTTGGTTTGGAGGATCCTTTCTAGGTTTTCCTGATCCAAGGCCATTTGTGAAGTTAAATTACGTTGCTCAAGGTCATTGGTGTTATTGATCCCACGTCCTCTAAAAAGACCAGATTAGAGGCTCTTTCCAGGGATGCTTGTAAACCTCCTCACTCCTGAAAGCAGACAATACTGGCTTATTTTTTTTGGATGTAGCCATTCTTCCACCCGTGTGGGCCTCTACTCACATTGTGCATGTTATGAATAAAACTGTCTCAAATCCTAAACAGTCCTCTGGAACTGGCCCTCTGCTCTGAGGAATGGAGCTTTATGTGCTAGAACTTTTGTGAGATGTCCCACTTAAAGCATTAGGCTTGAATTCATCCCACCTAACTTGGTTGGTGCTCAGCTGCTACTGGGGCCTCTCTGCTGTCAGTGGAAAAGGACGAATAGTTTCTTGAATTGCTCTGGGGAATTACTGCTCTCCAGTGGCTCCATGAGGAATGGGACTAGCTAGAGTCTAGAAGTTCAGTTGAGATGTCTAAAACCTAAATAGTGTTTGTGTTCATCCTCAAAGACTGTTTCGCTTATATTCTTCATCTGGGTTTTTTTAACAGGCATTTTACAATTTAATACCTTGAAAGCAAGCTGACAGGTCTCCATAATTAGCTAAATCCTAGCCTTATTGACACTGGTGGCAAAACTCTCATTGTTTTCTGCTGTCACTTTGTCTCTACTTCTCCATTTTTTTCTCTTCTTAGTTTTGTAAGAATCTTTAAGTGGACGTCAGTTACATCAGTTTGTAAATATGTGAAGGAGCTATTGGAAAACAGAACTTGTGTGGCTGAGTTTCACAAGCAGATGAAATATTTGTGCGTATCTAATATGTTCTGGATATAACTCTTCATAAACATTCAACATTTGGGGTTTTTTTTTTCCAGATTATGACCTGTATTTTGACTGAGCAGAGAATAGTTTTCTTCTCTTCTGACTGGGCTCGGCTGACACTCGTTGCTGAATGCTTTATGCTCTACCTTCATCCTCTTCAGTGGCAACACACTTTTGTGCCCATTCTCTCTCGGCACATGCTGGATTTTGTCATGGCCCCGACATCTTTTCTTATGGGATGTCATGTTGATCATTTTGAAGAAGTTAGCACGGTAGGTTTTAGACTATTATAACTCTTTCTGTTCACTTCGAGTGCACTTGGCCCCTTAATTCTTTCAGATGCCCCATCCCTGGAGGGGTTCAAGGCCAGGCTGGATGGGGCTTTGAGCAACCTGCTCTGGTGGGAGGTGCCCCTGCCACCTTTTTTGAGGGTGTTGCATAGTTTTTCTGTGAGTGTTTGAAACCAAACACAGAGAAATTGTGTAAATATTAGATTAATCCACCTCATTATAAGACAAAGAGCAACGGGTCCATCTAGTCCAGTCCAAAATGAGCAAAGAATTAAGTTAGATGAAATAGATAACTTTAAAATTTTGTTGTTAGCAGTAAGATGATGTCACTATCAGAAATAAGTACAGATTAGAAAACACACTTTGATATAATTTGAAAGATTTTATGTTTACGTATATTGTGTTACAGACTGATCTTAAAGGTTATTAAAATTGCAAACTCAGAGATCAGCACAGGCTTTACCTCCAGGTGACTTTTTTTTGTCTGTTAGCATGTGTTTGAGACTATTTATATATAAACATTCCCTCTCCCAGTCACCCTACAGGGTAAGTACAGGAGTAGATGGTGTAAATCAGCTTTTAGGGAAATTTTTCACATCCATATATATGGTTTTGTCCGTACCTTTGTGTGTGTATCTTTTCAAGGACAAGCTTAGAGATCCAGTACTGTATGAAAAGCATATTAGGTTATCAAATGTTTGTGTACAGAGATGAGTATCTATTAATTTAATGACATTTATTTTTCTTGAAATTAATTGTTTAGTTATCTGGATGGTCATCTAGTTGGGAAGGAAAAAAGTCAATAATTTTTTTGTTTTATCTTCTTGGTGAAATAATTAATTGCCTGAGAGCTATATAAAGAAGTCAGAAATGTTTTTACAATATATTTACAGTTACTCTATTTTCCTTTGTTAAAAGGAAACAGAAGACTTAATTCTAATTAATATTGATAATGGAGATATTACACATTCAAAAATGACTGCGGAGGAAACTGAAATTCCAGATGTTCCAGCACACGCAGCAGAAACCTTCATAAAAAGGTGAAAAGATGTTGAAGTTGTGTTTATCATAGCACATAAATCGTGCTTGACTCTCTTTCTAAGCTTTTAATTTTGTATTATATTATTTCATTTATATAAAACCCACTGTACTTGGTAAGGGCAAATTTAAAATGTCAATTAATTAATATACAGGTAACTTTAACCATATTTTTTTTTGCAGCTCCTAGAATGCTTGTTTCTTTTTTGTTACTGTTGCTGGTTATTCTCTGAACTTGATGGTTCTTCACACAGAAGACTGAGTGCACTGTGATTTATATGCACTAGAGGTATTCCCAGGAATCTTGTCAGCTTGTCAACACTTGCAAATCAATCTTGCACTTTCTTGAGCTGGAAGATGTGTGAGGAGGCCTAAATGACTTTTTTCTTTAAAAGGTATGAAAAAACTCGGTGGTGGTAGGATGCAACTTGATGATTTTCTTCTCTGTGTAGGGTGGAGAGTCTTCAGCTGCATTATGATCTAGAGCTCTGCCATCTCCGGGCCAGCACGGATCTCGGGGAACTCCAAATGCGCAGAAGGGCTTGGCAACAGAAGCTGAATTCAGAAATTCAGCAAACAGCTTTGCAGTTAATTGTTAATATCTTTAGGTGAGTGGATAATATAGTATTTTTTATTAGAAGAGCATATGGTACTGGTGAAGACACTTCCACTGTCACTGAAAATACTCTTATTTTGTCTTTCTTAAGAGATTTACAAAATACCTATGATAGTTTTGTGAGGGAACAGACACAGTCATGGTCACTCTTGTTAGAGGAGAATGAATTCAAACTGGGACAGAGTAGAAGAGGTGAGAGTGGGGACTGAGAGTTCAGACTGAGAGTGTGTTTGGCAGTGATATTTTAATTGAGTAAGTCTGTGGTTTTTTTGGTTTTTTTTTCTCTCTAGAAAAAGGTCTAGCTAATTTTCCTTGTTCTTTATGTAACGTAATGTGTTGGTACCCACAGTTGCTTTCTCTTAGCAGTCTGGGTACTGGTTGCAAGTCCTGCTATTACTTGCTTTTATTTGGGGAGGGAATGGAAGAGTGGTAGGTGATTTGCACAAAAAAAATGCAGCAAATGGATAGCTGGTTCGCATATTTCTTTTCATTTCCTCACTTCTTTTTACGTTTACATATTTGACCATGAAAACAAAACTACCTACCTGATATTTCTAAAGGATCTGATCGTATGGATGGAGAGGTCTGCAAAGAGCTGTGCAGATAACCATCCCCAGCTAGTCCTTCTTGCCTCTTGCTGGAGATTCTGCTTGCTTTGCATCAGCTGCCAGATTGCTTACATGATTGTTCCCTTACACTTTCAGTCTGAAGGTGCTGATTTAATTTCTATGGGTCAATTTCTGTAGTCCAAATGCCATGTCTTCTGTTGACCTGCTCACTTGTGTTGGATCAGGTTAAGGAGTCTTTGTACAAGTGGCTGGGCCCTCCAGGGGGAAAACAGCTGCTGGGTATGGAGGATAGAACAGACTTTATGGCTGGATATAGAAAATGAAATGCATTTCCAACCTGATGTGCTACCGTGGAGGGATTTGGTGGATTTCAGTGTTTGGCAACAGTATGTTCCTGATAAAGATGAGGAGAAATGCATTTTGCTGCTGACAGCTTGAACTCTTTAACACACTAAACACTTGGCTACAAAAAATGAGCAGATGCTTTGCTCTCGAAGCGATAATATGTTTTGCAAAGGGCTTGATTCTTCTCTTACTTTTTTTCTCCTTTCCTTCAAACTTTCTTTCTTTGTTCTCTTTTTCAGCCTTATTTCTTCTGTCTTCTAATGCTGTATCTACCAGCACCCAAGAGCGAAGGAAAGGAAAATCTCTGATGCAGTTGTGCTGCCAGTTGCTACTGTGAAGCCCTGTAGTATTTTTTTGTGTGTGTTGGTTCCGTGTTTAAAGCAAACAATGCTAAATTATATAGAATTATATAGAACTATTTACTTTTACTAGCCATCTTTTTTTTCCTGAACTGTTAATGGGCTTTTATCACTGAACTATGAAAGACAAGTGATGTGTAGACCTGTCAAACCTTTGCATGGGTACCAGATTCTCCTATTGCACTTAAATTAAAATCTTAGCACACCAGCTTATTTTCTTCATTCATGTTATTTCATATTCAAATGAGGAATGTTTATTCCTCAATACCCATCATGAATAGATGAATTAGGATGTAATAATAAAAGGAGCCCTGACTTCAGCCACTTGCACGTAACTAACTTACTTATCATTTCTTACACACAGACTTCATTCCAGAGAACAGCTTTTTAATGAAAAACTCCCACTTTCTGCTCCCAAAACAACTGTTTCTGGCTCATCTTTAGGGCACAGAAGTTAGTATTGATGTCTGGTTTTCCAGGGATAGGTTTTCTAGGGCAGCAGGCATCTGCTGCCTCCTGGGACCATGCATATACTGAAATATGTATCAATTCTCTATCTGGCTTTCTCTTTCATATGAATAGTTCTGTCTCTTTAGTTCAACACAATTTCCAGTTATTCCTGGCTTTATGAGCAGAGTTTGAGAATGCAGCAAAAATGATGTAATCTATAATATTTCAAGTGCAGTGTGAGATCAGATCACATCTTTCAAATTGCTGATGTAGACAGGCAAACTTGTCTTTTTAGCACTCCAGATGGGTTGTATGTGATTCAGAAACTGTGTGTGTAAATATAATTCCAGAATTGTAGCCTAAGTCATGACTTAAACATGTAGAAACTCTCTGTGGATTACTAAAATTGATCCCACAGGCTCTAAGGGAATTTGCTGATTTGAAAGGACAGTGGCAGCAGGCAGCCTGTCTTACTACTTAAAATTTGAGTTTCCATTTCTTTTTCTGTGATTCAGTAACTCAGACTTGTTAATTAAAACTAAGCCTTCTGATACTGCAGCATATTTCTATTTGCCTTCTGATACTGCAGCAAATTTCTAGTAGTACCAGTGGGCTGCTGCTGTGGCAAAAGTGCATCTTGCTTACAAATCTCTAAGTGTGTTTATCTATTTATATGTCTTTGTCTCCAGGGAGGTGAAAGACCATCTAAATTATGAACACAGAGTGTTTAACAGTGAAGAATTTCTGAAAACAAGGGCAATCGGGGACCAGCCATTTTACAAAAAGGTAAATTCAGTGTTAAATATCTTGTGATTCTCTGTTATTAATCTGTATTTTAGGATTATTGCCAAAAATTAATAGCGTGGTCACAGTTCGGTCTTTGTGGTGCTGTTTAACCACCCAACTTTCACTGAATGCTTTACCAAATATCTTTTATTTACTGTACAGAGATAAAATTGTAGACAGCATTTTGGAGAGCAAGGTACTATGTAATTCCAGAGCAAATGAAATGTAATTCCTTGGGGGTGAGATTAACCTATGGCAGATGGTCAGTAAAGCTACATCTAAACTGTATTTTAAGCACAGGCTCCTGTCCAGACTGTTTGGACTGAAGCCCATCCGTAGACGTGAGTTTTCAGCGAGCCTGTGAGTGCAGCAGAAGGGAGCTGAAACGACACAAATCCAAAGTATTTGCTTTATTCTGCAGCCTGAGGGATGGGACATGGAGCTGGGGATGCCTGGTTGGCTCCGGGCCGTGTGCCTGTTTGCCACCCTGCTGACTCTGAGTGGCACTGGTGTCCCTAAGGCCTGCAGTGATAGGGCATGCGTGACAGAGGTTGATTTTTAGCTTATTACATGAGCTTTACCAGTTATAACTCTAATATTCAAATAGTGCCTAGCCTTGGGGCAGGCCCAATAGTGCTAACGAGGCCCCAGAGGCTCAAGGACAACCTGAAACCCCCACTTAGTTTTTCTTACCCCTTCTACCAACTCAGTTTATTAGATACGGAGTTTGAAACGCTGTAGGGGTGTGAAGTTTTTCATACAAATGGAATTCACCTTTTGCACCTGCCCTGAGCAGCTTGATCCTTCCATTAGCATCAGCTTGGTCTGCTGAAGATCAAAAATGACTCAGTTTTCACCCAGCGTATCCAGGGAACCAGGTTTATATGAAGGATGCAGGTCTGATTTCTTCTGGAGCATAGACAGTAGTGGCACATCACTCTGCCTTTTCTGTAATTGGGTAGGTTTAATTTTCTCATTAAATAGAGAGTGTCTTGGTCACCGGGCTGTAAGATTTAGAGCAGTTCTTTATGCCCCTGGTGTCATACTGTCACTGAGCATTGGAGGTTGGAGATCCTTTGAAAAGGAAGGAAAAAAGTAGGGGGAACAGAAGGAAAGGAGCAGAGAGAGAAGGAGAGATCAGGAGTATGCAGGTTCCTGCAAGAGTATCTTGCAGTGTTAGGGTACTTCACCCAGAAGTGGGAAGGTTGAAAGTTTCATGCTTGCTATTATTTTACAATAAACTGTTTGCACCTGATTAGTATTTGCCTTCAAAGAATTAAACTAAACTGTTGTGTATGTGAGAAACAGAATTTGATAAGGGTTTGTGTCTATCCACAGACAGTGTTTTGGAGAACTTGTTCTTGACACAGCAGCCAAAATCCAAAGTTATAAACTCTTGTGATTTTTTTTTTTCTTTTTTAACTGTCATGATTATTAACCAAATAAAAAGTTTACCTTAGTTAAATGAAAAAATAATTGTATGGAAGAATGTTACCCTGACCTGGGAGTGTCTGTGGTCAATACCTAATTTCTGAAGGGATTCAAGACTCTTTCTCAGCTTCTTGCATCCACTGATGCAAACATTACATAGTATTTTTTAACAGATAATTTGTTAAGTAGTTCCTTTTTCTAACCAACTGTAAGACACTTTGTGCTGTTATTTAAACTTCTCAAAGGTAAAATATTAAAAGGTAAAAAGCACCACTTTTTTTTGGTGATGCTATAGTTTGTTTAACCAATCTGTGGGATTAATCTTAAAGAGGAAATAATGTTTGTTGGATAACAACACTAGCAAACAAAAGTTGCAACACTAGCAAATGTACTTAAAACCAAACAAAGAAAAAAGGAAAAATGAAAAAGAAGGTATAATATGTCATTAGGAGAGAAATTAATCTAGCCAGAATTTCAGATGAATAGAAACAATTAAAATATGCTATAAATGAAATGGTGGCAATTTTATGAATTGAAATTTAAAATTCATTTAAAATTGAGATGTGCAGATTTAAGAAAAGCTTTGAGCAGTTGACTCACTTTAATACCAAGTAATCAGTGAAATACCAGGTTTGCTTTCAAGTCTGTTTTAGAAGGTAATGCAGTAAGAGTAGTTACTGGTGGTAAGTTATGTTAAGAGAATTCCCAAAACCATTAGAAAGGACCCTTTCAGTTCCTGCAGCTGGTAATTTCCTGTACATAAAATTGTCAACAAAATATGCCATCTACTGGAGAAATACTTAAAAGCAGAAATCTTAATGCTTTTGTAGATATCTTTCTCTTAATAAGTTTGTAAAGGCTGGAGGCTGTATAAACATAAATTCACAATTTCTGATTATAAAAATATTATCTCCTGATGAAGTTTGCATTTGATTTTCTGAATGGAATAGTTTTCTGAGAGCTCTGTGCTAGGACTAATGTTTATCAAATATTAATGTTGTGTTGCCTCAAACCCTGGCTTTTTTCTTGTTTAAATTTGAAATGGTAGGAAATGGTAGCTTTTCACTTTTCTTTAATTCACCATTGGCATTTTTTATATCCTCTCTCCTAAAACTAGCAATTTGAGCTTTTGGATATTATTTCTGGGTGACACCATGATAATTGCCTTAACAGGGAACGATTTTGGGGGGGTTGCCAGTAGAAAACCTGACTATTGCAACCCATAGACAATATTAGCTTCACTTAGTTATAGGCAGAAAATACACTGTTAAATTTCAGTAGCTAAAAGTGTCTGTTTTGCTCAGTATTTCTCATTTTGATTTGAAAATACACTCAGAGATTATTGTTTGCAACTCAGTTTATATGGAAGTACAGAAAATTAATGGAAACTTGAGTTAGTTATCTAAATTTCTTCACTGAGAGGGTTGTTAAGTACTGGAACAGGCTGCCCAGGGAGATGGTTGAGTCACCATCCCTGGAGGTATCTAAAAGATGTGTAGATGTGGTGGTTTTGTCAGTGCTAAGTTGATGGTTGGACTCAATGATTTTAAAGGCCTTTTCCAACCTAAACGTTTCTATGATTCTATGATTTTTGGTTTTGCGATCGCTAAATTGAAAATTCTCAGCTTCGCATATGTAAAGGTAATAAAAATAAGCAAAACATGCAAATAAAAATGTATTTTGTAAATGATCCACAATTAACCAGTTTGTGTCTTGCAGGTTTTAGAGACCTACACCTTTCACTCGTTTCTTAAAGCTCGTCTGAACAGAAAGATGGATGCTTTTGCTCGACTTGAGTTGAGTACCCAGTCTGAAGAGGACAGGTAAAGTTTTCTCTTTCCTTAGTCTGGTTTTGAATCTTCTATTGGTATCAGTAATAAAACCTTTTGATTCTAGTAGATTAGGTCATCTATGCACACGATGGAACTAATTGAGAGGACGATTTATTAAGCTTATTGTAAAAGAGTGATATGAACATGTCCAGCCATGACTGTTGAAACTGTAAATTGGTATTATAATTGTAACTTAATACTATAATATCCCCCTAAAATTAATCTGTTAGTAATTTTGTATGTATGTACACTGAATTTTGAAGCTAGTTATATAATTAAAAAAATTATTTTTCTCAGATTGAACTTGATGTTTCATACGCCGAGAAGACTGACAATGGAGAAAATGGCGTCTAAACAATTTAATCAGCAGTGTGTGATCAACAGGCGCATGGTAATTAGTATGCCTGATCTGCAAGATATCAAGCTGTCAGAGGGCCCTGCTAGAAATTACTCACTTCGAAGGATAGACACGGGCATTGGTAAGGGAAGAATTTGTTGGACCAATACAGTGTCTTTTCTGTTGTCTTTATGGGTGACATCTCTGAATAGTTTTCACAGAAGCAGTGTCAGATGCTGGAAAGAAATAGTGAGCTGGGGTGTTTTGAGCCAGGGCCTGTCTGTGCTGCTTCTTGCACATTACATCAGCCTGGAACCTGCTGGAAGTTTTGCTGTGCTGTAAAAGGCTGAATGCTCACAGTAGAATTGATGTTGTAGAATTGCTTCTTTGGTCCTTACCCACCTGATGCCCAATTTTCCTCTGCCTTTAAACATATCCCTGCTTAACAAAGCAAGTCCTATAGAAACTGAATGCTTTTTTTGTTTTGTTTGGTTGTTCAGGTTTTTTTCCTTCCCAGAACTGATATTATCAGATTAGGGAATCTTCTGATAATAAGGATGGGTGGACACAGAAATGGATTTGTGTCCCCAGCACAACTGTAATCACACCTGAGTTTCGTGTGATGCAATCGCTCGTTGCGGTGACGGGGATTCTTTTTGGTGTGTGTAATATGGCTGGTTGTGATGATACTCGTGTGTTTACTCACTGCTTGTACTAATCAATGCACTTGTTTTTTTTGGTTTTAGCTGTGAAAATGCCCTCCAAATCAGTCAGTATGTTCAAAATCCCAGAAATTCACTTTCCTCTGATGTTCCAGTGCGTTCACTCCTACTATACGGACTTCTTCAACCACCTCAGCAAAGCTATAAACACCTTACCACCTGATAACTCAGCGTTGCTGGCAAGGTACTTCTACCTCCGGGGACTTATTAGCTTGATGCAAGGGAAACTACTAAATGCACTTTCTGACTTTCAGAACCTAGATAAAACAGACTTGAGAATTTTCCCTACTGAGCTTGTAAGGAAAATAGTGGAAACCATGCCTCCTCCTGAGCGTTTTCAAGCAGACCGCAAGCCTGAGCTGAAGAAGCTGATAAGTCGAGTGATGGAAAAACAGAGAGAAGTTATGAAAATAGATGACCACGTGAAAAATTTTGAATTGCCAAAAACACACATGCAACTGGATGATTTTGTGAAGCGAATCCAGGAATCTGGAATTGTCAAAGATGTAGACACTATACAGCGGTTATTTGATGCCCTAACAGTAGGTGAGTGTAAGATACATTTTTAGTGACCATCTAAATTGGTCCAATGACAATTTCAAACCTTTTCTTTTTCTTATGAACCAACATAAAAATTTTCTCTGCAGTTGTTTTTTTTTTAATTACTATTCCACAATTCCCAGGCCTCTAAAAACTCAAACTATGTCAGCTTTATGGACAATTTTATTTAATTCGGATAATTATGGAGAATACATTTAATGTATACAAGAATATCTATACTTGATTCCTTGTTTGTACCGTGGATGTTACTTATATTTGGGCACACAATTTACAGATTTTCTAGTTGTACAGTCCTATTTTTTATGTGTTTTGCACCTTGCTTACCCATTATGCTGTTAGAACCACAATTATAAACTTACTGTCTCTTAAAGCTGTTTTTCTCTGCAAATCTGTGTAACCATTTCTGACATTAAATAAGTTTTAAAAAATTTTTAGGACAGCAGAAACAGATCGATCCTGAAACGTTCAGAGATTTCTACAACTACTGGAAAGAAACTGAAGCAGAAGCTCAAGAAGTGAATCTGCCACCGACAGTAATAGAGCATCTAGATAAAAATGAATGTGTCTACAAGTTATCCTGCTCCGTTAAAACTAACTATGGTGTAGGGAAAATAGCTCTGACCCAGAAGCGCTTGTTCCTTTTGACAGAAGGAGGCCGTCCTGGCTACGTCCAGATTGCTGCTTTCAGGGATATAGAGGTGAGCACCAAGTTAACTTCTTGTTCTTTTGTGTGTCTATGGATACAGGCCATGTTCCGTGCTGCAGAAATCTGTCTCAACTTAAAAGTTTCAGAAAGGAGTGTAGGAAACACCTCTGAAGTCGGTAACTTCAGAGTGAATAGATAAAATTCCGGGTCTTTGGACCAAGAATTTTAGGGCTGATGTAGTATGGTTTGCCAGCTGCTAGGATGACATAGAGTAAAAATCTAGAGGTCATAACCCCTACATGTAAAGAAAGGTGCAAAGCAGAGCATGTGGGATTTAGAGCTTGAGAAGTTTAATAGCATGAACATTAATTTTGCTAATTTGACTGTGGTGTGAGGGAGCCAGCTTGTACCTTCTGCGTAGGGAATTCTGTATGTTGCTGTTTGAAACTTACATTTTCGTAAAATCCATCACTCTTTCACAGTGTGTATGGACAATTGAAATCATTAGTTGTAATTTTAAGCAGAGAAAGTTGTCCTGTAGGAGACATTGAGGTGCTGGAGCGTGTCCAGAGAAGGGCAATGAAGCTGGTGAGGGGTCTGGAGAACAAGTCTGATGAGGAGCGGCTGAGGGAGTTGGGGTTATTCAGCCTGGAGAAAAGGAGGCCAAGGGGAGACCTTATTGCTTTCTAAACTACCTGAGAAGGAGGCCATGACAAGGTGGGGGTTGGTTTCTTCTCCCAAGTAACAAGCCATAAGACATGAGGCCTCAAGTTGCTCCGGGGGAGCTTTAGATTGAATATTAGGAAAAACACCCACACCGAAAGTGTTACCAAGCATTGGAACAAGCTGCCTAGGGAAGTGGTGGAGTCACCACCCCTGGAGATATTTAAAAGACACATAGATGTGAGTCGAAGGGATATGGTTTGGTGATGGGTTTTGTCAGTGTTAGGTTGATGGTTGGACTTGATGATCTTTGACTTCCCTTCCAACAGAGGCAATTCTCTGATTCTACAAGTACTGCACCTTATCTCTGATTTCACACTGTATCTTCCTTGCTTTCTTTGTTTCCTTACATTCCCAGGATGTTAAGAGCACGACTGTAGCTTTCCTTCTTTTGAGAATACCTACTCTGAGGATTAAAACATTATCTAAAAAAGAAGTCTTTGAAGCTAACCTTAAAACCGAGTGTGATCTCTGGTACCTG
This sequence comes from Scolopax mira, assembly GCA_004320125.1. Taxonomy (NCBI): domain Eukaryota; kingdom Metazoa; phylum Chordata; class Aves; order Charadriiformes; family Scolopacidae; genus Scolopax; species Scolopax mira. The sequence continues at coordinate 39,285 of BJBW01008200.1, forward strand.
ATAGTGAAGGAAATGTGGGCTGGAAAGAAAATGGCGGATGATCACAAGGTATTATTATGGGATTTTCTAACCAAATAAGTATGAAGTGTGTGCTTTCTATCTCTGTTCTAAATAATTAATGCTTCAGTCTTAGTATTTCTAGGTTTCAACAACCAATAGCTAACTAATAAACTTTTTTTTTGTGACTTCTAAATAAAATACTTCTGGAATAATACAAAAAAATAAAAATAAACTTTTAAAAATATAGGATATTTTTTCTGCTCATCTGTTGTCATGGAACTTTTAATTTATTCACTAGTTCTGTGAAATGGTTTCTTAAGTTCACAATGTATGAGAATAATTATCTTAACTAGCAGGAAATTTTTTCCCACCTTGCTTCAAAATATAATATATATATAGAAAGTGTTTTGCCATTCTGGAATCCTGGTGGCTCTAGATGAATGAAGAGAGCAAGATGTATTCTTCTGCCACAGCAAAACAATCATATGAGCAGGGTTTCCATTTAAACCACATAATTCTTTGTGACTGATGAATTTAATAGTGAAAATGTATCTTGGTGGCTCTTCAGGAGGGACTTGAATTGTTTTAAGCAAGATGAAGCATAAGGCTTACGTCCCTCCTGTGAAGAAAGAAGGATGCTCATCCTGTGTCCGCTCTGTTTTCCACCAGTGCCAGTTATGTGGTTTTGTTTGCACCTCCTGTGTGAAGATTTTGTCAGATCTGTAGTAATTCCTTTGGCATAATCAATTAATGCTTGCTCCTGGAGTGGGACGTGGGATGTGGGAGCAGGGTTTGACTGCAAGTGGCTCGTGCTTGTGCTAAGCGTGTTGTGGGTGTGGGTTGTGATTCTTGAATATGGAGCCTTGTAAGAATAATGAGCAATAGATAAACTACAGTAAGATTTTGTCTTTAGGATCCTCAGTATATTCAGCAAGCACTGACAAATGTTCTCCTGATGGATGCTGTGGTTGGTTCCCTGCAGTCTTCCAAGACCATATATGCGGCCTCCAAACTGTCTTATTTTGACAGGATGAAAAATGAAGGTCAGTCATGTAGTGATGCTACACAGCCTGTTGTTGTTGCATCATCTGTCTCGGCTCTTTTTGTTTATATTCTGGTTTTCAAACTGATTATCTGTAAAAATGGGAAAAGATCTTAGTTTGGTTTCACTTTCACAGATGTAGTTTATTAAATAGAATTAACAGGAAGCTTGTGGGTTTGTTTATTTTCTTGGCATGGTATGTCTGTCTCACGGTTGGATGATGTGTTTTTATTGTGGTTGTTTAGAAAGCTTGGGTGTTTTATGTGGGCTTCTGCTACCAGAATTCATACCAATGATGTTTGGGTTCTCTGAGCTATGGCTAAAGGGAAAGAAAAGTGAGAAATGGGAATATATGGCACAGAATTATTATTTCATAAGAATTACAGATCTACTTCTTACATCTTAGGTGTAAGTGTGCACTTCATGACTGTATAAAAATCTATTTTAGTGCCTACGATGGTCCCCAAAACAACTTCAGAGACATTAAAGCACAAGATCAACCCCTCAGCTGGGGAGACATTTCCGCAGGCAATAGATGTCTTGCTTTATACGCCAGGTAAGGCAATGTATTGCTTGCTTTATGTTAGCTCAGCTTTAATTAGCCTATAAAGCATGTTATCTCATAACACCTGGTATTAGGACTGCCTGATTTTGTTCACATTTGGATGTGCTTTGGTTGTGTGTTGAATACTAAACCAGAAAATCATTAAAAAAAGAACAATAATGTTGCATATTAAGATACTCCAAGGCATAGGTTTCACAGTCTTAATTTGTTTTCCTGGGTGTATATGCCTTACAATAGCCTTCAATTATGTGTTAATGTGCTAATTTCCCATTAAGATTTCTGCTTTGTTTATTGAGCAGGGTGGATGAATGATGCTCCACCATTGATAAATATGCATTGTTTGTTTTTTTTACTTTCCAGTAGAGTCATGTTGGGGTGGTTTGGATGAACCACAGTGCAATGAATAGTGTTACCACCTCTTGAAATCCATCAGACCATGACTCTCCTTGGATAGTACATGATCTAATGTACTATCCATCACACAAAATTCAAGTTGATCCCTGAAGAAAACATTATCAATTTTCTTGTGAGCTTTTGTGTGATACTTGACACATTTATATCTGACTAAGTCAAAAAGCATTGGAAAAAAAAAATAGAGAAGGAGAAGTTAAGGACTGGGCATGAATTCAGTAGCAGATATGTTACTTCTGGAAGCTCCTAACTCTTAACTTCACAACCTTACTAGTCTTCTGATTTAAGTTCATGTGTAATTCCTAGTATCTGGGAAATTTGAAACAAATTGGGAAAGTTGGTGTCATTCCAAAGTTAAGAAAGTGGTCAGGAGCAAATGCATGTGTGTGGTGGTGGGCTGGGTTTTCTTTCTTTGGTGGGTTTTCTTTCTTTGGTGGGTTTTCTTTCTTTGGTGGGTTTTCTTTCTTTGTGATATGAGGTTTCAAAGTGGAGCTCAAATGGAGCAGATGGCGTGGATTTATTAGTTGTATTTGGTAGGGATTAGAAGCCTTCCTGCAATCCCAGTTAGCCAAGTACTTACTCGTCAATGAAAAAGATTCTCTCTGCTCTGAATGTCTTTGAAGTGTAAGATTAAACCATAAGGTGAACTCAAGAAATAGATAAGAATGTGCACAATTTTTTTGTGAAAGCTGTGTCGCTCATTAACTGGTGATGTAAGTTCCAGAACACACATGTGTTTTGTTAAGAAGCTGCTCTGCCTAATAATGTTTTTTCCACGTTTCCAAAACTGGTTTATTTTCTTTTATCTCTTTGCTTCATTCCCTGCTTCATTTCTAGGGCATCTTGACCCTTCAGAAAAACCTGGCAATGCTCATCCCAAACTATGGTGTGCTTTAAATGAGGGGAAGGTGGTGGTCTTTGATGCATCTACATGGTCTATTCAACAGCATTGTTTCAAAATGGGCCGCTCTAAACTGGTAAGACTGGCACACACATCACAATTGCTGCCTTGGCTTGGTGTTTTTATTGCTGTAGCCTTATGGCCCTGAATTACTGTCCTTCTTTAGAAGTTGTAGAAAGACATCTGAGTTGCCTGGGCTTCAGTTAACTTGGAGAAATGTAGATTTTTTAAGAAAAACGGAAAGGAGCATAATTCATAACAAAACAAGTCAAAATGTTTCATAACAAAATAATTCCTGCCAAAAGAAGGCAGCTGGTGGGAAGTGACAGATTGGGGATCAGAAGGACCTGCTGGCCTAATGGTGTGGCTGCTTGGTGCTAGAGGGTGGGTTTGAAACAGCTGTGGAGAAAGAGTAAGGGGGAGAATCAATATAAAGAGAAGATGAGATGAGCCCTAAGACTGGATGAAAACTCATTTGTGCTTTGAAGAACTGGAAACTGGAGAAAGTTGTAAAGAAACCAGGTGCATATTGAGAGAGAGATCTAAAAGAAGATGACTCAACCAAGCAAGTTAAAGAGTCGCTTGGGAAAGACCACCTGAAAAGAATAACCCTCTTGGTGAAAGGGGAAGCTGAACCAGAGCTGCAGGCTGAGTGGAAAACACTCAGGAAAAGGGATTTGATAGGTCACTTGAGTGAAAGCTGAGAAACATCACTGTGGTTGAGTGTGGGAAAGAGTCAAAAAGGGAATGGTAAAGCTGATGGTGAAGAACTGGGTGGAGATGAAAGATGGAAATCCTGGAGAAGAATCAGATACCAACCTATTTTAAAGAAGAGAGGAGAAAATTTTGGGGCTCAGGAGAGAGAGAAACGGAGAGCTTCTGAACGGGGAAGAAATTTCAGAAGAGCTTCTGATTGCTGTCCAGAGACATCAGAGAAGACAGTGTTTTCTTGACAATCCAGAAGAGAGAACTATAGTAACTTCTGTGGTTTCCCCGATGCTCTTTGTAAATTTTACCTTGTTTGGGCCCGGAAACACAGCTTTGAGTCACTTACCAGGATACATTATTAATCCTATTTACTGAAGGACAAACTCTTGACAGAAGAGATCTGTCCCTTCTCATGACTGATAGAGCAAAGGATAGAATACTGGAGTGCTAAGTCTTGATCTCACTATAATAACCAAAAAATTGTAGCATCTTAATATTGCCCTTTTCCATGTTACATTAAAGAGTATTTTTTCTTCTAGATTTTATTTAACCCTGCTTTTTCTCCCCAGACTTGTATGATCATGGTAGAACAAAGTCAAGTGTGGATTGGTTCTCAAGACTCCATTATTTATATAATCAACACTCACAGTATGTCTTGTAATAAGCAACTAAATGATCATCGTTCTGATGTTACAGACATCGTTGTGGAGAAGAAGAATGGAATACCCAGGTATATTTAATTTCCATGTTTTCTTCTTAAAAATCCATACACAAGCAAATGGGAAGGACATTTGTATCACCAGAAGAGTGGTGGACATATGGAGAATCTTCTTGTGATTAAACAGAAAGCCATTTTATGTAGCTAGTATTCACCAGACCAAAGAATTTGGCCCACAGTGGGCAGAGGAGTAAAATCCAAATAATACAGTATTGGGCTTTGATTAGACTGAAACAAAGGCAAAAAGTTCACTTGTGCTCAAGGAAAAGGAGCCTGTTTAGGAAACCAGTGCCTGATTTTCCTAGATGTTGGAAAAAAGTACTAATATAAAGAGAGGGGCTTGTCCTTCTAACATAAGCCTTCCTTTAGCCCATTTCTGTAGCTCCCATGCTGTATTTGGTAAGCTAAGAATTTCCTCTTAAAAAAAAAAAAAAAAAGAGCATTATGTACTTTGGAAGAAAGAGGATGAAGGAATGCTTTTTTGGACGAGGATGAGAGCAGCCAGGAATTGGCAGCATCCAATGATGAATCAATACAGATGGGAATTTAAAGACCACTTCATTTTTGCTTTGAGCACATCATGGACTGGATGTTTACAGCAGGGTTCTGGATTCTTCCTGCCTATTTGTAAAAAAAAAAAAAAAAAAAAAAAATAATACATTTATGGTTTTGTTCAGGCAAAATACTTCTGGTAGCAGTGGGAAGAGCGTTGGCTGGAGGCCTTAACTGCTGTCTTCTCATGGGAGCAGCACCTCCCAGGTCAGACTGGACACCAGCCACAGCTCTGCCAGTGCTGCAGCAGGCCTAACTGGGTTTCCTAATTTGCTTAGGTGGTGGTAGAACCTTCTGAAAAAGGTTTTATTATCTGAAGATGACAGATGTTAGAGGCTAAAAAAGATGTTGCGAATGGAATCACGCACTTCACTCATAGCAGAGAACCAACAGTATATTTTATTGATTTAAAATAGTTAACAAAGTTGAATGGGAAATGCACCGGTTTAATAAGATTGGATGGCAAAGTATGGTTGATTATTCACTGCCCTGAGGACAGAAGTGTCAGGGAGACCCTCCTGTTAAGTTGAGGTTCAGAAAGGATCCCCTGGCTTTCTAAACTCCTCAGAGAGGAGCCCAGGTGTGGCTGGATCCAGTCCTAGAGCCAGACTTGGTTGGTGGTTTATGTCTGAAGGATTATCTCTGCACAGTCCATCCTTTATCTCACTTAGCTAAGATCTCAAGGCTGAGCATCCTATTAGTCACACCTTGAGGAGTAACCTTGTCCCTCCTCGAGGGGACCCTGATGCGCAGGAGAACTCAACAGGCCCCAGGCCATCCACTATTTATAGAGGAAGATGATTGATTTATAGTGGTATTTGCAGACCAGTGAGACACTGGGTCACTGTTCCAGACAGCCCTTGGCCACTGAGTTGCCATCTGTCCCCCCAGGTCCAGAGTTCAGCCATCACAACTCCTACTGGTGGTTGTGGCTTAATCAGGGAGGGGGAAGGAGGGTACACTGCCACAGCAGTAGCAAAGAAAAACAATTTTGAGGTATTTTTGTCCTAACTTGAGAGAAAAAGAGAGAAAATCCATCAGGCAACAATGTTCAGGAGAGTTACAGGGAAAATTTTTGTGGTACTTTACTCCTCATGCATGATGTGATGTGTGCTCCAGTTCACTTAGAGCTCTGGATCAGCCTGCAGTGTTCCCGATGATACAGAGTTTGTAAAGTATAATTTTAAGAAGAAAAAAGTATCTATCTGTGGTAGAATACTTTGGTCCCAACAGGAGGCATAAGCAGCTTGAAAGCTGGCTGCCTGGCTGCAGCCCAGAGCTGCTGGTTCCTAAATGCACTGTGAGCTGTCTAGAGAGAGCTCCTGAGAATGTAACAAGGGGAGAAAAGAAGTTTAGGTCCTTCCCTAGGGAAGGGATGGACGTGCTCTGTCCACTCAAGACTGGTCACCTCCTTTAAAAGGATTGAAGCAGACAAATTCTTCTCTCTTTTGGACTTCAGTCCATTTTCTGATGGAAATTCTTACCGTGCTTTACTCTTCCAGTCTCTGAAATAAGAACATGAATTTCACTTACTGCGAAATGGGTAATTTTGCAAGTAAGTCTCTTGTGTGTATGCAACTCTGTTCTGAACATGAATCTTCACTGTGCTGCTGTGGTTATTTTTGTAACCTGTCCCCACAGCGAGGCCTACTCCAGCAGTTTAGATGGAACAGTGATTGCCTGGAACATCAGCACTCTGAAAGTTAACCGCGTCTTTCAGCTGCCCTGCCAAAAGCTCACTTCTATCAAGCTTCATAATGACCAGCTGTGGTGCTGTAAGTTCATTCCTCGAATAATTTAAAAAAAAAAAACAATCCAGAAAACATTTTCAGGTAATGCACTGTTTTATTAGACAGAACATTAATCTCAAACTCAGACTTATGTGCAAGTGATGTTCTTCCCCCACATCTCCACATAGTCTGTTTTTAATACTTTCTGGTATTGATCTGATTTGATAATCCCCACCTGCATTTTGGCCACTTCCAGAAATGCCGTTGCCTCTTTAGAAGTTTAGATGCATCAAGTAAAGCTTTGTGCTGTGGTAAAAGGTTCTTGAAGAAGTTGGTTCATAAACCATCTTGAAGTTGGTTCATAAACGGTGACCGATTCAGGAATTTTGTGCTGATTTTTCCCTCCTGCCTCCCTCCTCCCTCCAGGAGCCTCCATCCAAACACATTTTAGGAGAACATAAGCTAAAGCCTGGGGAAATTCCCCATCCTGCCGTGGCAGCAGCGATGCTGCCGTTGCTGTGGTGGATTAAGGGTTCAGCCCTGTTAACTTTGTAGCACAGACACTTGGTCTCAGGTCTGCAGATGAAAATAAACGTGCACTTGAGAACCTAAATATGAGATGTCCTAATTTTAAGGAGTTTGTTCCCTCTCCTCTGGTTATTTTTGGACTCTAAAGTAGCAGCTGTAGGCCCTGCAGAACAGCAACCGGTGTTTGGAGAAAGAATGGATCTAAAAGTAGGTTCTATGAAAAACGGGAAAAAATACCTCAAAGATTTCACTGCTGATTGAGAAACAAGACATTTGTTAGATTCATCCATTTTATTTTACCTTTTTTTCTCCATGGTTTGTAGAGATGGAGGAAGTAGACACTTCTGTTGTTAACTCTTTATCTTTAATACTGAAGGTACTGGAAGTTGCTTACTTGTAGTGTCAACTCATGAATTCCGGCTACAGATGAAAATTGAGCATCACCTGAGGGATGTGGGTTCCTGTTTTCTCTGCTTCCAGCTCTTCCCTGAGGTATTATATTTAAACTGTTTTGAAGAAGCATGACTATCTGGCATTGCAAGCCATAGTTGTTTATCACAATGTATTTCCTGTCATCAGTGCTCATGTCAAACGTGTCTTTCTGTCCTTCAGAGAGACGAGGTGTGGGCATCTTATTCCGGGAGCAGTGACCTGTATGTCTGGAACACCAGAGACGTTACAAGTCCACCTCAAAAGATCCATCTTCAAGATTGCTCTGAGATTACTTGTATGATAAGAGTTAAAAATCAGGTGAGAGACATTCGGGCTGGTTTTGACCCGTTATGGAATTCTTTACTAAAGTTTTTGGTTGGTGGCAGTTCTCATTGGCTTCCTTACTGGGTGTTTGCGTATTTACTGGTTTGAAATGTTGATTCCTCTTTGAAATCAGACTCCCCAATGCTACTGGTTGTTAGAGGTGTATCCCACAATGCATGTCAAGCAAAAAGTCTCATTGGTAATTAAATGTGTGGAGACTTTTATTAGCCATTGACATTTTCAGGGAATGGTAAAAACTGACATTTTAGCTCCCTTGATGTTTAATCTCAGGACTCCTAAGACTAAGCCTTGGAGAAAGGTTAATAGACAAACAATAAATGCCAATTAGCTGGCCTGTTTTCATAGATGACCTTTTTCTTGTTCAGTTACCACTTTGCTAACTCAACAAAGACCAAAGAAGCTCGTGGCTCCCTGTCTCAGCATCCTGTGTCCCTGTCAGGATGGGCCTCGGGCTGTGTGCCTGCTCTTTCAGCATGGTGTCATCAGTTGCTATGCGAGTGCCTGTAGCTGGGATGTCAGATGGGCTGATATTAAGGTTTACAGCTGCCTTTTCCCCAGCCAAAGGAGTCCTGGCTTTTTCCATCTTTTCCTGAACCATGGAAAAGTCAGGAGAGCCAAAAAACCCCACCAGGAGCCCACAGCTCATATCACAGCAGCTGAGGAGACCTGGCCAGCGTCAGGAGCAATGGTGGCCAAGCCCCAACACTTACAGTAGAACCCTCTGGGGAGACCTACTGGCTCTGATGGGGACGTGCCAGGATGCCAGGATGTCCCTGCTCCTACACCAGTGAGCAACCTGTGGGAGGTGTGCCCAGGGAACTCCTCCGCTTGGTGACAGAGCTCCAGGAGTTTGGGTTGGAAGGAGCCTTCAAAGGTCATCTAGTCCAACCTTCCCTACAGTGAGCGGGGCCATCCTCAACTACATCTTCTTATATATATATAGGAAATTTTTGGTGTTTCCCTTTTCCAGCCTGGCAAGAGAGAACTTTCACTGCCATCAAGGTGGCACCGTGTCCTCGACTGAAATGTAAAGTAACAAAACTGACCATAGTTTGGTTTGGTTTGGTTTTGTTTTTCCTCCAGCTGTGGGTTGGCAGCAGTGGAAGGTCACAAGGCAAGAGCAAAGGGAAGATCTACGTGGTCGGTGCTGAGAAGAAGACGGTGGAGAAGGAGCTGGTTGGTCACACTGATGGTGTAAGGGCTCTGTGCTCAGCAGAGGACAGATACGTCCTCAGTGGCTCCGGGAAGGAAGAAGGCAAGATTGCCATTTGGAAAGCTGAATAGTTGTTAAACCTGGTCCAAATATGTCAAAATATGTCTACCTGCCCTGGGAAAAAAGCGAAGACCCTCGGGCCGTATTTACTCCAGCATCTCCCTTCTGTCTCAGCCACCTCTCAGTGTTACTCCTTTTGGTATTTATGGAGTTCTTTTAGTACCTACAGCGTTGTAGACAATTGGAAGTGAATCTCTCCTTGCACCTTGTCCTTTGCTGGGTAAGAGAGATGTGAATTGAGGGATCATTGCCACAGGTCTTGCTGCGGAGGGTGAGGGCTGATTGACTGCAGAGGAGAGAGCAGAAACCAGCCCAGTGCTTCTCCTGGAGCTCTTTCTCATTTATTTGCCTAAAACCATGTGGTTTGACACCATCTTTACAGCCTACAGTAGCTGGAAATGGTCAGTGAAAACCATCCGAGTGCCTTTGTTGGATTTACTGAGTATCTTTTGGAAGTGGATGTGTCTGGGAAGACTGGCTGTTCCCCCGACTCTCTATTTATTATTTAAGATTCCGACAGGGCCAGGCTCTCCCTGACAGGGCTGAAAGAAGATACTTGGGATATTATTAATGACTGTTTTTTAAATTTGTTTTTCTTTAGAAACAGGGCACAGCACTTGTTGTAACAGTGTGTGACACTCCTTGGCTTTTTTTTTTTTCCTTCTGAAGCACTTAATTTATTTCATTTCTGTACATATTACACTTGCTTTTGGAACTTCTAGTTCCTCTGCATCCTCCCGGCGGCGGCCGTTTCTGGGCTCCCAGGAGCTGCTCTTACTTTGTGTAGAACCCGCTTAATTTTCAAACACTGTAAAGTCATCAAACTACTCTTAATTACCGAAACCAGCATCAGTAATTATGGGGGTGCAGTCTGGGGGACCTGCGTGATGGTTTCCCACTGGTGACAATTACCTACAAGGGAAGCAATAAATTGAGTAAAGCGCCATTCGGTATTTAATGTTTTGGGAAGAGAAGGAAAAAATGGGCTGTTGCTTCTGTAAATAAAAATAGGCCTAATAGAAGTGTAAACTACTGGAAATACACTCTCTGTATATTTGTTTCCATGTGCTGATGCAAGGTTTTATACCATATGATGGTAACTGAAATTTTACCTTTTTAAGTGTTTTTTTTTTTTCAATTTCAGAATATTAAACACTATATTCACACTCGGGCCTCTCTTTGTACCTCCTTCTTTTTCCTGTGTAAAGGAATAATGTGTATTTCTTGATAGACAATAGGAGACTGATGATTTTCAGCACTGAGTTGCCTCCTGGCTGTGTACTATGGAGAATAATTCCCTGGATTTTCTTCTCTACAAACTCTCCTTTTTAAAACCAGCTTCTCCTGGGGACGTGTCCTCCTTTGAGCTCCTCATCTCTAACTTTCAGGTTCTTTGCTTCCTCCTCCTTTCCTCCCTTACCTGATGCTGGTGATAAGTGACATGAAGTGTTTACTGGATGAAAATATTCATAATAACATTTATAGAAATATTATTTTTTGGGAAGGAGGTGAATAGTCTTTGTCTGGTGGGGAGAAGCAGCAGCTCTGGGGCAGGGACCCCCACGTTCACCCCCAGCCCCACGGGTGCCCCCCGAAAAGGATGAGTCTCCAATCCCCCCCTCCCCACCCCCAGGAAGAGCAGGGACCAGGCTCTTACTGAAATGTTTATTAAGATTGAACTTCAGAACAAGGGATCGGAACACAACGGCTCGTGGAGTAGAATATTTCTAAATTGATTTTCCTTTTCTAGGCATAAATGAAAAACGAATCAAGATTATACAAAAAAAAACCAACAAAAAAAGAGAACAGAAAGTGCAGAACACAATAAAACAGTTCTCATGCAACAAATCTTTCTTGTTTTTAAACCTTAAAACAGAAAATAAGCTCAACAGTGTAGAAATAAAACCCCAGACGTACATTTTACCGTCTACGCACTCAAACATTCATCTGTGACATCACTTCTCTTTATCCCTTTTTCCTCATAAAACTTAACATTATGTGTTTAACACATGCTTATAAACATTGCTAAACTCAGCAAGAGCTAGTATAGTGCCCCAACTTAATAAGTTGATAAAAAAGTAGTTGTTGTATGGCCAGTTCACAAAGGAACTAAATATTCTCTATTTTTTTCTTTTTTTTTTTTAATTTTCTTTTTTTTTTGCTATGAGATGCCTTTATGCAGCTTTCTAGTAATATGAGGCATTTAAGAGAAGCTAGTCATTTGGCTACCGAAAGGGCTTAGTGTTCACGTTACAACAGAAGAAAAAAAATAATAAATTATTAGGAACTGCCCGTTTGGGGAGAGAAAAGTCTTTCTGGGGTGTTTTTGGGGGGGTTCCTACCACAATTTGGCTGTCGCTGAGGATTGAGACTCAACGAGGTGACGCCAACTTTGGCGAAACGCTCCAAGAGCTTCACCCCCAGCGCTGGAATTTAAGAACAAAAAATGTTAGAAAGCATCAATTTGAACCGTTCTGAGGTTTTCTTTATTTAGCAGGACCCAAGGGCATTGAGAAGTTTTTAGTTTTACCAGGTTCTCTCTTTTTTTGGGGGGAAAAAAGGTGTTACTTTCTCCTGGGCACCCCCCCGGGGCGAGGGTGAAAGGCAGAGGAGCTGCCACATAAAACCAGTTTTCCAGAAGGTGATTTTAATTTAAATTAGAGGATAAACTGGAGCGTCCTAATGGTAATGGGTGAGTGTGACGTTACAAAAAGGCAAATTAACCTTTTTCCTTATTGTCTCAGACAATTTCCTAACAGGGGGGGGCTCCTCAGCCTTGAAAATGAAAGGCCAGTTTGATTCTGAGCTTCTTCTGGATGCAACGTGAGAAACAGAAAAAACTTTGGGTAGCTCCAACTTTTTCAAAAATGATCTTTTTTTTTTTTTTTTCCTTTTTTCTTTTTTTTTTTTCCCCCCGATGCGCTTTACAAACGTTCAGCTTTGTCATTTCAGGAAGGATTAAACAGCTAAAAGGACTCTCTGTAACCATACAGTTTCTGTAAAGAAAAATAAGATTTGGTTATTTCTTCCACACAGTCATCAGTGACGTTTCTGTGCAACATTTGGTGTTCGTTACGTTTATTTGGCCTTCGGAAAGGAAACCAGGACAAAACCAGCTGCAAAGAATAAAACCCACTTCTCTTCCACAACCAGATACTTCAGATGCCGAAGCTGCTACATGTGCTTGGAATATCATGCAGGAGTTTATTTCCTCATTTAAATAAGATACATATTTATAGCTGAGCTCGTCTGGCAGAGGACGGGGAGGAGGGAAACCTGGAAGAACTCAGTTGAAATATTGTTGGGTGGAGTGAGGATGAGCATCCAACCACCGGAGATATTTTGGCCCAAGCAGCGTGTATATCAATGTATATAAATTACATATAGACGGACACACACCAAAAAAAACCCCCCCAAACCCAACTGTCAGTGAGTGACCTACACGTGTGTCGCACAACCCGGCGCGGTGTCTACAAAAAAACCATCGTGGATGGGAGCGACCACGGAGAAGGAGCCATGACCCTGCTCAACGTGTCTCCAGGGAAGGAAGATCCCCCCCAAACTCCCCTTTCTCCTCGGAAGAGGAGGGAGAAATCCCAGGAATAAACTGTGACTTTACTCAAAAATGTGACTTCAACCCGCGTGGCCACAAGACCTCGCTGGTGGCCACTGGAGAAAGGCCAAGCTCACGCAAACCACGGGTGGGTGGACGCGTTTCTAGTGATGGGACCGAGGGGTTTTGTCAGGAGGTACCTGGCAATAATCTCTGTCTCTGTCACTGCAAGTGCTGAGGAGGAGAATCAGCTGGGAGAAGGATGAGGAAGGCTCGGCCCTCGCTTCCACACCTCCTGGAGAAGAAAAGCTCACACGAGGCTGTTTCCTCACGGGCAAGAAAAGCAGGAGCCTCCGCTCACGGCTGCTGCTCCGGGAAGATCTCACAGCTGAGAAAAAGGCTCCAAAGGAAAGGGGAAAAGGCTCCAAAGGAAAGGGGAAAAGGCTCCAAAGGAAAGGGGAAAAGGCTCCAAAGGAAAGGGGAAAAGGCTCCAAATGAAAGGGGAAAAGGCCATCGTGCTTCAAGGAGCACCAACCTCCTGGATTTACTGGCTTCCTCCCTCCTGATGATGAACAACCCACATCCTTCCATAAGTGCTTACTGCCAGCGCTAGCAAACGAGCAGATTTGTGGTATTAAAAGGATATTTAGGTAATAAATCTTTATGAACGTCATCCAACCAGCAGGAAGAGAAACATTCCTAAGAAATTATTGCTTCTGGAGTCTGAAACTGCCGTTCCCGAGCCGGGCAGATCCGACCGGACTCTTGCAAATAACCCGAGGGAGGCAAAAATCCACGGTTCACGTTAGAGCTTCTCTGCTCTGGTTACAAATTGGGAACCATGAAACCTCAAGCCAAGGGCAGTGAAGGTCCGAAGGGATGAACTGGACAAGGTGGTAACACTGACCACCAGAAAACGATGCTCGTTGTCACCAAGAATAAAATAAAGCCCCTTCAACTCTCTCTTCCCACAACTTCTCCAACAAACGCGGAAATTCTCGCTGCTTTTCCGATCAAACCCCAAATAATTCCTGTATCAAAAGATAAGCTCAAGGAGATGTGAAGGAGTAAGTGGGTGCCAGGGCTGGAGAAAAAGAATCTCTCAGCCTGAAGGCAAAGCTGTCGGGAGCCCTGGCTGGCAGCGCGGTGGCTTCGTGGCCCGGCCAAGCTACAGGAGATGCTTTGGCAGAGGCTGCCCCCAGTTAATTCTTCTGGCAATTCTACAAATACTCCAGTGTGGTTACAATGGATAATTATTTCCTTCGGCTTTACAGGGGAGTGAAATAAAGCTTCCTGTGAGCAGGCAGCGTGCGGACCCACGCGTCGCAAACGGTAATTAAAGAGCTCCGTAAACAACCCCAAATTCAGATTTTAACATCCAAGTCTTAGAAACGAGGCAACGCCAAGCACTGGCTGGGATAAAATGGGATAAAATGGGCTCTGCCCTGCCTGTGATTGAAACCCTCCGGGTTCCAAACATCCTGCCTTCCCTCCTCACCCTTCCCCTGACTGAGAAAACTAAAGAGTGACGTGTGAGCTCACCCCAAAACACCTTCCCCTTCCCTCTGCCGGGAGCTTCAGCTTCTCTCTGCGGCCACAACTTGGTCAGCAAGATGGTGCTGGGGGAAAAAAAATCTTGATTTTTGAAGGTGTTATGGGGAGCAACAGCGACTCAAAACCTCATGGGGAAAAGGCACCTGCCAGAAGATGCAGATTTTGGAATGGTAGAAGAGAAGAGCCTTTCCAGAAATAGAGTAATTAAAATAAGGAGTACTCAACAGCCTTTGTTTAACCAAACGTGGAGTCTGTAAGGAGATTTAAAAATAAAATATTAAAGCCACTTAAAAATGCCTATTTTGGTGCATATTTTACATGAACCCCAGATATAGGGTGAAATCCAACTCTCATCTCTGCTCTGTAAGAACATCACCAGCAAATATTAAATGTAATTGAGATGATAAGATTCACGGCAGAAGCTCAGTTAAAGTATTTCTCCCAACTGATCTCTTCCAGAAGGTCTCATACTCTTCAGTAGTATCACTCCCCTGTCTGAACACAGGTCACAGTATGTGTTTGAAATTAAAAAAAATAAAATCGCTTCAAAGAAAAAAGAAAACAAAACCAAAACCCAACTTTTCTCGAGATACTTGGAAAAAAAAACCCCAAACCCAACTAAGTCCTGTGTGATTTAGCACTTGGTGGTTCCACCAGCCTAAAAACCCAACGTTGTCCCCCTCGGCAGCACCGGGGGGACAGGGGGACATCGGCACCGACCGGACACCGACCTCAAAACCCCACTTTCTGCCACCAGGAATCGGGCAGTGGCCCTGGCCAGGACTCCACGTGAACTTCCAATACACCAACCCTGTCCTTAAATACAGCCACAATTCAAGTAATTTATTAAAAACAGCTTTTTGTTTGGAGCTGTGGTTTGTTCACGAGTCAGAAGCGTCACAGAAGCATCCCAAACCCCACGTTGGGTTTCCAAACCCCCCTCACCATCCAGCCCGGGCTTCCCTCCCATTGAACCGACTCCTTCGAGCTCTTCACAGAAAAAAAACCCAAAAACTCCAAAGATCCTTGAGCTGCAGCTCCGTCCTGCATCAAGGAAGGGGACAGGGAGGTTGGTGACACTGGTGACAGCAGCTCGGATCCCTCCACCGCGGGGATCGGAACAGCCACACGTGCTGCCAGAGTGGATTTTAAGGCCTAAAAACTGTTTCTGCCAGAGCTTTTTCTACACCCATCCTCTGCCCTGTGGGAGGAAGGCCTCAGCTTTACCTTGTTGTCCTGACACCGTGCCTTTACCTCAGCCCCCGCGTTCCCAGCCAGGAGGTTAAAGGATCATTAAAAGTGCAATTAATCAACGACTTCCTTTCCCTCACGAAGGAGAATCCGTGTGCCCCATCTCCTCCCCCCCCCCCCCCCCCCCCCCCCCCCCCGAAGCTGACCCCCAGAGACGCCCCTTCTCCGTGGCAGCTTCACGCAGAGATGATCAGGTTTAAATGCCAAGAAACCACCCTCCCCTCCCACCCCCCGCCCCGACTTCACCAGCACCTAAAACTCCCAGCTACAAATTGTCACAGCGTTTTCCAACGACATTCATAAAAATTCAGCACTTGTGATTAAAAAACAAAAAACAAAAAAAAAAAAACAAAAAAAACCCAAAACCAACCACACAACAAAACAACAAACGACCTGTCAGTGCTGGTCACCTCTCCCAGTTGCTGCTCCTTCCATCTCCCAGTTCACAACCCGTTTGCCCTCTCCTGACAGGCAGCAGACTTGGGAGGAGCTGTCGAGGAAAGGATTCACGACTAAAAGGATTCACGACTAAAAGGATTCACAGCAGTTTTACAGAAACTGCCGCAATCGCTTTTTGTTTTGTGTTTCCTCGAAAGTAATTGCAAATAAACCTATTCTGTAGGAATTGCACCAATAAAATCATGAAGTCTAAAAATGAACTGTAGCTGTCGGAGGGACAACGTCGTGCTCGTGAAAAAAAAAATAAAGCCATCAAGATGTCTAAGCCTGTGATTCAGTTACACCAGAGAGATCTGAAATGTTCAGACAAAACAAAAAAATAAATAGCAAGAGACTGTAAGTCAGGATAGCTCCCATTTTCAGTTAGTTTAAAAACAGCCAAAAACTTAATTTTTCTACCCGGCTAATTGTATACACTGCGAGTCTCATGCAGATTAATAAAACTTAGTCGAAATCTAAATGTATTCTTCATAAAAAAAGTGTTGGGAAATGACATTTTGAAGTTGTAGAGAGAGCAATTAGCGCCGTGGTTACCTGTCCAAGCCTAGACTGAGGACTACAGAATTTCATCTACACGTTTGCATGGAACTTCTCTTCTGTAATTTTAGCTACAAGTAGTGAAGATCTTAATTTGTTTTCCTGGGGGGGGGGGAGAGGGGGAAAGATAAAAAGTCCTTAATCCTGCACCTGCCCTCCCTGGAAGGTGGTGGCCTCACAGGGCTGACTCGCTCTGGGGCTGCGCCGCGGCCGCTCCTTTCCGCGTGAGCTTCAGCACCGTCGGCTTCTCGGTGCTCGTGCCGTTGCCCTCGGTGGTCTCTGGAGGACCTGGTCCTTTCTGTTCTTCCTTCGGCTCTTCGTTGACTTCGGGGTAAATCACCAAGAAGGTAGCTGTCAAAAACCCCAGGAAGGATCCCACGGAAGCCACCATGGGAATGACTCTGACCGTGCCGACCGCGTCCACCACGCCACCCAGCGCAGAGGCCACCAGGATCTGGGAGATGTAAACCTGACAGGACAGAATGGCACAGTCTATGCCAAATCCTCGCTTTGAGTTCCCGGGGCTGTGGTGAATGTACTGGAAAAAGACAAGAAATGTGCATTAGGAGGTAAAAAAACCCCAAAATCAAATGTTTAAGCGCTAGTATCTTCCTCTAATTTCTCAGAGTTCAAGGCCAGGCTGGATGGGGCTTAGAGCAACCTGGTCTAGTGGGAGGTGTCCCTCAGAGATTCTATGAGTCTATGATTTCCACTCACCTCACCATAAAATGCTGCGATGAACCTGAGTAATGTTAGAAACAAGGTGTATAATAAATACTCCAAGAATTATTTCATCTGTCTTCATCTACCATATGCACCCAAATCCTTTCATACCTCAGCACAAGGTAAAGCCTTTGTGACCCCACTGAGCCACCTCAGATGCTGACACCATCTGATTTAAGTGACACCTCTTGCTATTTTCTATCAAGCATGAAACTGCTTTGGCACATCCCAGCAAAGGAAGCATCTCAAATAACGCCATTAATAAATCCATTTTCCCACTGTGATCTTTGGAGAACCCATAGAATCATAAAATGGTTTGGGTTGGAAGGGAAGATCATCTTGTTCCAAGCCCCCTGCTGTGGGCAGGGACACATCCCACTAGATCAAATGTGAATGCTCTGCCTCGATTAAAATATTCAAAATATGCCACTTACCTGTTTAATATCATGGTATTGTCCCAAAAGCGCGTAGGGGCAGTAGGAGATACTCATAGAGACTATTCCCATGGTGCTGATCATTATCATGGTGACATAGACGTTGGGGAATATGGCCATCACTGCTGTGCCCAGAGAAAAACCCAGCGTGCCCAGGATGTAGATCACTTTTATACTAAGGTCATAGTTGTCCAAGTATTTCTGCAACAAGGCTGCAGAGATGAAGAATAAAACAAAAATATTAGTCTAATTGGTGAAGTTTCTGATGTGGCCATGACAGCCTGACATGCTATTTAGGACTCATCCCTGACAGTGTATTTGGCTTGCCCTAGCAGCACAGCTTGTTGTGAAGAAGACATGTTTCTACTTCAGAAACCAACTTGTCCACCAGGAGTCCAAGCTCTCTCTCTGCTGAGCTGCTCTCCAGCAGATCAGCCCCTAATCTGTACTGGTGTATGGGGTTACTCCTCCTGAGGTGCAGGACCCTACCCATGTTTCATCAGGTTCCTCACTGTCCACCTCTCCACCCTGTCTAGGTCTTGTTGAATGGCAGCACGGCCATTCTGGTGTGTCAGCCACCCCTCCTGGGTTTGTGTCATCAACTCGCTGAGGCTCCACTCTCTCTCCTCACCCAGGTCATTGATGAAAATATTGAACAAGACCAGACCCAGTACTGACCCCTGAGGAACACCACTCGTTAACAAGGGTGTAAACCTTCTGACCAAACAAAGAGGTGACTGGTGGTGTCTCTTACCTGAGCAAACGGCAGCAGTAGCAGCATAAATCACCAGTCCCCAGCAGCCCATCTGAACTCCCGCGTTGTAGGCGTGTAACTCGGTGGAGTTAGAAGGAGCCTGGACCGAACACAAAGTCATTTTCTTGTAAGAAGCACATCTCAGAAACGAGCCACTAGAAGCAGGTCTGCCCACGGCAGCTGTTCTCTTACCTTCGGATCGCCCTGAAAGATGACCTGGCCCATGAAATCCGTGTAGAAGACAGCTTCGGCAATGATGGAAAACCAAGTTAAGAGGTGACAGACGCACAGTCGCAGCAGTTCCTTTGGCATCTTCAGCATGGACAACCACAAGAGCCTGACAGTGGTCTCCGTTTCTCCTTCTTCGCTCTCCGTGTCTCCGCTGGAATTCGTCGTGCCGCTGGGATTCCTGTGCCGGCACCGCTGGCGCTGCCGCTTCTGCATGTCGTAGATGTCGTTCATGCTGCGCGAGGACTTGATCAAGACGATGGCGTTGGCCCGACGGAAGCGATAGCGGTGAGAGCCTATTTTGCCATAGTAGGAGAAGGTGTAGGAGGGCTGACGGTAGAACATGTGCCTCCGCCTCCTCATGGAGTTGGAAGTACTAGATTGCTTCATGCCTATTCTCGCGTGGCCGTTGAGGAACTCTTTTGGTAGGGAGCCATTCACATTCGGGACTTTATCTTCGTTTAAGCGATTATCGAGCAACATTTCCTCCTCTTTCTCGTTGTCCCTGAGGAAAGCAGAGAGGTGGTTGAGTTTGGACTTCATGATCTCTTGGCTTGTGTTGTGGGGAGTGTTTGGATACGAAGCGTCCTGAAAAATGGAGGGTTCGATGTCGTGCAGAAAAAGCAGCTCCGATTCAATTTCCAACGTGGCATCGGGCATGTGCAGAACCGAGTCGCTCTTGCTTCTTACAATGTTCACCTCGAGGAACTCCAGGTTGAGATCGTGCTCTGATTGAACCTCGTCGTGGAACATGGAGGCTCCGTACGGCTCTTCCTCACTAATTACATTCAGTCGGTTCAGAGGGGGGAGACTACTGCTGAATTTGACACTGGAAAGCGTGTCTCCTTCGTCATCGATCCTGTCCTGCTGAGGGTTATATTGCTCTTCTTCAATACTAAAAAGGTGGAGAGCAACGGAGACAGAGAAAATAATGGCTGCAAAGAAGAAAAGGACTTGCTCTTGTGATTTAAAAATACTACCCAAGAAGGTTTGTGTCCAGTCCAGCCCTCCTAACATATAACCGATTGCTCCTCCGAGACCTGAGGAAGAGAAAAAACCAAAAATGATCTCAGGAAAAATCGATTCAGTCACAACGTGGTCATCAGAAAGACTTGACAGCTGCCAAAACCATATCAACTAACTCCATACCAGCTGAAAATGCATGGATGTTAAGGGCCATGTCTTGCTCTTCACTGTCCACCACATCCAACAAGTAGGCCCGAATCGGTCCTTCCGTTGCGTCAGCACAGAAGTCCAACACCACGACACCGAGCACCGTGAGAACTATTCCAATGGGCTGCTTGTTCGGGACATCACCAATAGCCAGACCTGAGGGAAAAGGGAAGAGGAATTCATTCAAAAAGGGAAAACTACTAAAAGCGAGCTTAACTGCTGAAGAGAAAGGTGGGCAACACACTGGAAACATTCCTTTACAGAGTAAATTGGCAATTTCAACTCTCTGGCACAGATTTATGGGAGGTTGGGGACAAAGATGATGTTTATATGTCTGTAAGACTACCATTTCTTTTTCAAAATGTTCTTTTTAAAGTACCTCCTAAACCTTTGAGAGGCTTTGGATATTATTTTGCGCTCCTCGCCCGTATTTTCCTTCAAATGCTGAAGGCTGTTTTTAGGAGACAGCCACGGTGAGGGAGGAAAACATCCAAACCCAACCTGCCAAATCTCATCCATCAGTTACAACCGCAGGGATCTGCGGCCCTGACAGCATTCCTGACACCTAACGCCTGGATAAAGTGAAATTTAACCCTCTCACCTCTCTCTTTGCCTTTTTTTTTTAAAATGTTCCTATTTTCTAGAAGGCTTTTGTAAGCAGAACTTGTAAGGATGAAGCAACGTGAAGGTATTTTGCGTTGCAAAAAAGGTCAGTCAGCTTCTGGTGAGAGCGTGGCATGAAATGTTTTTTGTCTACAGAGTGGAAAGGCGCCATTAGTACCGAGCTGCAAATGTGTCACGAAATGAAGCATTGACCAAAGCGAGAAATTCAAACATTACACATGCAAGGCTCTGATAAAACCCTTAGCCTAACTGAGGAAAATGACTCTGGAAAGAGATGAACGGGCTAAGCCACCCAAATCATCTAAACCTCAAGAGTTATGATTCCTGCATATTCAATCCTGGCTCCTACCGAGTCCTTGGAACGCTGACAGAACGTCACACGTGTCCTACACTCGGCTGAATCTCACCCTGTGAACCACCAGTGGCCTCCCTGCTTTAGGTTTGTTGGATGTGGTAACAAGGGATGTGGCTGTATTGCTATTAGGATTAGAAACCCTCTTTTTTACTATGCTCTTGTGCTCCTTGTTCCCCTCCCGACGGCTCCCGCTGCCAGAGGCCAGGTGAGGAAAAAGGCTACGCTACAACAATCACCTCAGTTTTTTGCAGCATCTCCTGTAGCCCCCAACTGAAATCAGGATTGTGAGTAACTGGAGACTAAGGATAGGAAAACGTGAAGGTAAAACGGGAAGAAGACAGACAGTGAGAGCACACAGGGTCCAGCTAGAAGAAAATCTGGTTCCAAATGAGGCCTTTTCCTGCAAACCAGTGACACCTCCTTTTGCCAGAGAGTGGTAAGAAAAGCCTTTTCTCTCTGACAACTGACACAAGCCACCGTTTCCAAAAGACTAATATTGCTTTATCATTACCCCTTGTCCTATCACTACATTCCCTGATCAAGAGTCCCTCCCCATCTCTCCTGTAGGCCCTCTTCAGCTACTGGAAGGTTGTTATCAGGTCTCCCCGGATCCTTAAATTAAATTAAATCTTAAATTAAAAAGAGAGCTGTGGTCTAACATCTTGCATGCATCTGAATGAGAAGGAGTAAGTGTTGGAGACACAACTACAAAGTACAATTGATAACATGTGATAGCAATTCAAATAATTACTATTTATTGCTTTGCTAAATTAAAAAAAAACACCCTAAGTTAAGTGTCATTCATCTGAACAGTTTGTCCACTGCAGTTTCAAGAAAATTGACAACCATCATACGGCACCTCAATCTGGCTTTAAAAAGCTCACATGCTGAGCCAAGGTAATGTTCCACTCATTTCCCTCAATTAGTAAAACTTCTTCACAATAGAGCTGCACCTAACCACAAAAAAAAAAAAAAAAAAAAAGGAGAGCCAAGAGGATATTATTAGGTGCTAAGTTCCTTTCATTTGCATCAGTCCAACCATGATGTAAACAGTTCCCCAAATGTACTCGCTGTCACCTCTCCTACACTGAATTTACAAAGAGATTGGAGATTAAGCTGGGTAGTAAACTATGTTCAAGGGAAACTATTTTTACCGGCTTTGATGGGGGCTCAGGAAAAATTATTTTCCCACATAGTTTTTGATAAACAAATATTAACTGTGTTCTGGACTTTTTCAATACCGGGTCTAAGAAAAGCACAAGAAAAAGTGAAAAGATAATTTTTTGAAATAATGCTGGAAACAGGATGTGTTGCCAGATATGCATTAAAGGCAAAACGGATCACAACAGGAAACATTTCCCTGTGAACAGGTTGCTACAATTTTCCCATGTCAAGGATCGACCAAATCGGTCTCAGCGACCGCAAACATTACGCTGGCAACCATTGTATGAATAACACTGAATTACCAGTTACAGCTCTGATTGCACAATGCTTCGCACTGGGTTGTAATTTCAAATCAAAACACAGGAGGTGGAGAGCTCGAACTCATGATTTTATCACTAAGCGTCAGTTAAATCAACTGCACATCCTTATCCTTGCTTCCTACATAAAAGTCTGAAAGCAGGTATGTCGGTAGGAGATACGGGGTGATTTCCTCGTTATTTACCTATAACAGAGCCATTAAGGAAAAGGGCAACTCCAAAGAGGGCACCAATGCAGAGAGCAAGAATAAAAGGCCGCCGGCGGCCCCAGCTCAGGGTGCAGCGGTCACTGGCCGAACCTATAAGCGGAGTGAAGATCAAGCCCAGGATAGGGCTAAGGAACCAAGTGAGGCTGTAGTATTGTTCAGGAAGACCTAAAAACAAAGACAAAAATGATTTAAAGGTTACGCGGGACACAGGTAAAATTTCACTTTATACACCAGATTTTGTTATTCCTTTGAAAACTGTAAATTGATGGGTAATTTACCTACAGCAAATTCCCTCCCAAATGAACAAACCGCTTAAGATTTCTTATCAACGGTTAAAAAAACAGCTAAGGAAACCACAGATCATTTATCTTCCAAACACCAGGCAATAACAAGGTAACAATAAGTATATTTAGGCTACTAAAATAAAAGTTTTAAAAAAAGATGTATTTAACAGTGGAACCACTAGTCTAGATGAGTTACTACTGTCCAAAAAAAATCACAGTTTGGCTGAATTTTGCTGAGTATGCAGATTTATTTTTTTTAAACAGGGGTGTTGGTGGGGAGGGCCTCTGTGAAGAAGTAATAGCCAGTCTGCTGTGGAGAAGCCCAACAGCTTTGTTGCATCCTCTATCTGTTCCTGGACTATAAATCCAAATCTATCTAAGTTCCTGGACTATAAATCCAAATCTATCTGTTCCTGGACTATAAATGCTTGGAAAGGTGCCTGGTTGTCGGATACACACATCCCCTTCTCAGCAAAACTTTTCATATTCGACAGGAGTTGAACATTAAAGTGGTAACGTTCACCTAAAAGCATCACCGTAAAGAGTTACTCAAGGTTTAATGGAGAGAGAATGATGGACAGATCTTGAGTGTTATATGAAATGTCCTATTTCTAAGCAGAAACATGTTGACTTACAAAAATTGAACACAGGAAAATAAAAGAAAAAACAATTCTTCATCTTCAGTTAGAGAGGCTTGTTTCTCTCTACCATCCTTGCTTTCGTTTCAGAACTGAGGTGACTATTCATAGGATCGAATGGGGAAAAAAACCCAGATTTACTCAATAACATTTACCCAGGAAAAAACTTGTTACACATAATAATTTCTGGAGAAGGAAAGAAGCCCCGAAGCTCTGCTTTCTGCCTCCCAGCCTGGAGAGCAATGGCCTGCAGATGGCAGACTGGCCCAGAAGAGCAGCTGCACTGGGGTCCTTTGGGATCCATCTCCCTCTCAGTTTAGCAGCACAGGGCAGGTAACTGCTTTTACACGTTTCTTTGCAAAGCATTAAAACCAAAACAACCCATTTCTCGCAGCCCAACTGATGCCAATTCTGCAAAACTCAGTGTCTTTACCCCAGGAAGGAAAACCATTTATTATTCAAAACCACATACTGTGAGTGGTTTGCTGGCGAGATCAACCTGTACCTTGTGCTCCCTGTGCTGAGCCATCCGTTACCGAGCAGGATTATACCAATCCCTGCCCAAAATAGCCCATGCTGCAAATTTGGAAGTCTAATCTCCTGCTGTTTAAAGTGCCACCGAATCTTGACTAACGATGCTGACTTCTTCCATGAGATAAATCACATTTTCCCAAGACTGGTGCACTCTGCAGTGACGCAGAAACATTCTAGGAAAGGCTGAGGGACTCTGGTCTTTTTAGCCTGGAGAAGAGAAGACCGAGGAAGGAACGAAGGAACTCATTGATGCTTAGAAATACTTCAGGGGTGGGTGTCAGGAGGATGGGACCAGTCTTTTTTCAGTGGTGTCCAGTGGCAGGTAATAGACAGAGAAGGTTACCACAAGAGGTAACAGACACAAACTTGAACATAAGAAGTTCCATCTAAACACGAGGAGGAACTTCTTTCCTCTGAGGGTGGCAGAGCACTGGAAGAGGCTGCACAGAGAGGTGGTGGAGTCTTCTTCTCTGGAGACATTCAAAACCCACCTGGACATGTTCCTGTGCATCCTGGGTGAACCTACTCTGGCAGGGGGTTGGACTAGATGACCTCCATAGGTCTGCTTCCAACCCTGATCATTCTTTAATTCTGTGAAAAGATGATACTTTTTGCCTGCAACTTACTACAAATAACCAAATTCACCATCAGGATTTCAAATACAGGTCTGAGGCCAAGGTCTATGCGATTTAATTCATTTTGCAGCAGGTTTTAGATCTCTAGGAAAGGGCTGTGTTTGTACAGATGACACCTCGGTTCACATCATGGGTCAAACAGCTCCCTCTTATGTAGCTTTGCGCAGCTGTTTGGTGATATCTTGGCTGACACTGAAGTTTTATCTGGGACATACTTAGGGGGAAGAGCATATTAGGTTTAAAGATCTCGTTCAGGAACTCATCCTTCCTCCCAATCCCAATCTGCAGTTGGGATCAGCTTCTCTTAATGAGGGCAGGTGCAAGTCAGCAAGCCAGTAATCCAAATAAAAGCGTGGAGAAAACCTCCATCTCCCTGTGGTTTTAACACCCTTTATAACTTTGCTGAGTTCAACAGCCTTCCCGAGCAAGGAGGTTCAGGAATTGTGTGTTTAACTGGCACCTCACCCGCTCCAGAGATAAAACCTATCACTGCCAGAGCTGGCACACAGATGGGGGGTAAATCTGCCTCGACAACGATTAATGATGGGAAAGGGGAAACAGGGTTCAAGGCAAGCAAAACTAGACAGTAGGCAGGGTATGATTCATTCAGAGTGAGTGGTTTTTCTCTGCAGGACACAGATGAAACAGCATTTTGCCTCCACAGAGCCACCCTGCTGAGCAGCAGTTGCACATCAGAATCACAGAACTAAGTTGGAAGGGTTCATCTACTCCAACCATCAACCTAACTCAGCTAAAAACCATCACTAAACCATGTCCCTAAGCTCTACATCAACCTGTCTTTTAAATACTTCCAGGGATGGTGCCTCAACCACTTCCCTGGGCAGCCCATTCCAAGGCTTAATAACCTTTTCTGTGTAAAAATTCTTCCTAATAACCAATCTGAACTTCCCCTGGTACAACTCGAGGCCATTTCTTCTTGTCCTATTGCCTGTGACTTGGGAGAAGAGACTGACCCCAACTCTCCACACCCTCCTTTCAGGGAGTTGTAGAGAGTGAGAAGGTCTCCCCTCAGCCTCCCTTTTCTCCAGGCTGAACAATCCAGCTCCCTCAGCAGCTCCTCATAAGACTTATTCTCCAGACCCCTCACCAGCTTCATTGCCCTTCTCCAGACCCGCTCCAGCAGGGGTTACTGCTGCGTGATGTCAACTCACTGCAGTGAGTCTGATTTAAGCAAAGTTAGAGTCTTTGTTCTAGTGATCTACCCCTCTTTGCCGCTCTTGTGAGACCCCACCTGGAGTGCTGTGTCCAGCTTTGGAGACCTCAGGACAAGAAGGAGATGGACCTGTTGGAGCGGGTCCAGAGAAAGATGATCTGAGGGCCGGAGCCCCTCTGCTGTGAAGACAGGCTGAGAAAGTTGGGGTTGTTCAGCCTGGTGAAGAGAAGGCTCCAGGGAGACCTTAGAGCCCCTTCCAGTCCCTAAAGGGGATCAGGGAGTGGAGCAATAGGAACGAGAGGGAACAGTTTTAAACTGAAAGAGGGGAAATTTAGATATCAGGAAGAAATTCTTTACTGTGAGGGTGGTGAGACACTGGAACAGGTTGCCCAGAGAAACTATGGCTGCCCCATCCCTGGAGGGGTTCAAGACCAGGTTGGATGGGGCTTGGAGCAACCTGGTCTGGTGGGAGGTGTCCCTGCCCAGGGCAGGGGGGTTGGAACTCAATGGTCTCTAAGGTCCCTTCCAACCCGACCCATTTTATGCTCACCAGCATCTGAAATAAGTTGATGTCATATCGCTGCAAAAGGGCTGTACGTTGAGAACAGAAGTTCCTTTTCTGAGTTATGTTGTGACTTGTGAATGATGAGCTGGGACATCTCAACTGAGCTCATCCATCAGGAAACACTTGAGAGACGTGGGGAAGGGTTTGCAGTAAATCATACAGTTGCTTTAAATAAACACAGGACATGAGGGCTGGCACGAGCTCCATTACTAACCTTACAGGCTCCGTCCTATCTCATATGCATAAACAACCTTAAATAGATATAAGTAAAATGGATACAATCAAGAGACTCTCTTTTAATATTCCAACATCTGATGAGACAACCAACACATTTTTACAGTGACTATGAGCAAAAAACAAGGAAAGGCCAGTACAGCAGGGACAAGCAATGAGGGTGTCTATCCAGGGACACCAGGGGCTTGCACAGCTCACTGTCCCTCTGTCCTTGTGGCCACCACTTTTATCTCCAATCTACAAAGGCATTCCTCTGGGGACTATACAAATTTTAACAAAAAAAGTTCTGGAAACACGATCTATTAAAAATGATGATTTCTGCAGAGAATTAAAACCTGTTTACAAATATTTTTCCTTCAACTGCAAAAACTGCATTTTTCTAAATGGGAAATATAGGGGGTTTTTTATGCTTTATAACCACAGATAATCAACTGTCATTAAAATGTCGTAAGACTATTAAAAAACACAGTGATTTTTACTGCTAGCATGACTTTGACTTGAGTACTTCCAAGGTCAATGTTGGATGTAATAACTCCCCATCAGATTAAGGCCTGCATTCTGGTTTGATTTTACAGGCCAGTAAAAGAATGGAAAAAAGGGTTCTTTACCTCTGTTACGTGCCTACAATTAGGGAGCCTTATCTTTCCATTTATGAGTCAGAGGAGAGAGACTGAAATGCTTTCTTGAGAAGGCTTTATATTCACTGATTGAAAAGGGTGATCTTCCTACCATTGAAGTATTATAAATAAAAGCCTAAATCCAAATATTTACACTGAAAACAGCTCACTTTGCAAGAGACATGAATCTCAATGATTGCAGAACGGAGCTAGGGATGTAGCTTTTATGGAAGGGCAAAAAGGACACTTAAAAAACCACAAACATTATGTTTGGAGATCCTTCTTTAGACAAACCACTTCAACCTTTTTTTATTGAACTACTCTTTAGCAGCCAAAATATCTATCTTTAGAAAAAGAGGCCATGATAAAAATCTATACAAGAATTAATAGCCCCATGCCAAGAAAAATGGAAGAATTTCTAAAAAGTTTCCAGAGCTCCCCCAAGTAAACAGGAAAGGGATAACTTTCAAGTGAAACATGAGCAATTCCCACAGATTGTATAATGGTAGGAACCATCAACATGAGCACAACCTGCTTTTTATCTTGCTGGAGAAGTCATGCTATAGGATGACTTCTTCTGTAACCAAAGTGGCAGGGCTCTTATAAGTGGCATTCCAAACTAGCAGTTCATAAAAATAATTGTATGTGTTTTATATACAGTTATGCAGAATTCAAAATAGTTATAATTTATGAAGTGAAGCATATGACTTTTCTTTATCATGAGTTTGCAAACAGTGATATTGTCACATTAGAATTCAGTTCGTTACTCAAGTGGAAAACTACTGAGTGGGGTTAGAGAAGATTCCTGGTAGGGAACTGGTGCACTTACAAGCTAAAATAAAACAGCACAGGACAAATTCATTTGTTGGTGGGAGAATTCCCCCCTGAACCTATCTGAGGGATGGCAGACTGCTCACCTGAACGGTGTTTGGGGAGGCAAACAGAGCAAATCATTTCAGTGACAGGTAGTAAAGTTAGTTACCCAAAGCTTCCTTTTGCATTTGCTTGTCATATCTTGAAGTTGAGATGTGGTATTGATAAGCCATAGTCTACCCAGGGACAATTCTAGGAACCCAGGAGTTCCTAGAAGAGCTCCCAGCCATGTTCTACCATGGGCCTTCCAGTAAAGAGCCTTCTGAGGCCCTGAGTGATATGGCCACAGTCCCGTGAATCAAGACTTCAAAACATACCTTGGAGATTCCTCCATAAAATTCATGCCTCATACTGGCAGAGACTACAGGTGCTTCACCATTCCAAGAGTAGGTTTGCTTTAGCACTAGACATTTTGATAAAAATGAGAAGGTTCCAGACAGGCATGGACAACTCCAACCCAAAATACTTTTTTTCCCCTTAAAAGAGGCTGTTCTGGTTTTAGTATCTTGAATGTCTGCATACGTGATATGTATATTTAGGTTGGCGTGCACCATTTGGCAGTAGAAGCAAAATAAATAGAAGACTGAACATTGAAATACTTAAGAGATAGTGCATACATGTGAGTACATATATATATATAAGTCTTCCAAAAGTTTGCTGCCTCACAACAAGAATGAGCTCCAATAATAAAACTTTCTAGAAATGATGTCTGCGAAGGGCACTACCAGGCAGCCAGGGAAGATAATTACACAGCCTAATGTATGTATACATACACATGATGTATGTATATGCTGCTGTACCCACACAACTTGACCATAGTTTAATATGGGCAGACAGTTAAGGCAGCATCTAGGCCAGGATGAGGTGACAATGAGTAGAAATTAAGAGAGAACGGGAATATTTTGACACCTAGAAGTTCCTTCTGATACCCCCATCTAGTGGCAAGGACTCAGATGCAGCACGTATCTCAAATTAACTTGGCTACGGTGCTGTGCCTGGCCAGCAGCCCCGCAGCATCCAGCCTCTGATGTGTGGAACAGATGTACAGATGCTGGCTTTGACAAGATTTCGAGGCAGCACTGCACAACAAGCTTGTCATTCCCACGTCTGCCAACGTCCCAACCACCAAGAGCTGCTCTACCCACCTGGAACAGGCTCTGACTGGTCTGGGACCGATTCTGTATGGCCAGAGAAGGATCCCGCAGCAAATGCTTTACCAGAAGCTGCTCAGACTCCTCCAAGGCCAAGGCAGCTGTGTCCCATTACCAGTTTAATGCTGTTCCTTTATTTGGTCTGTAATTTTCCACCACCACCGTGCTTGCCTTGCCAGGTAGCAGCAGCTCTCACAGCAAACCTCCACCCGCCAACTGGGAAAAGTAACCTGGTGGCCTCTTGGGGGGGAGGAATAATAACTGGAGGATTATTATTTAGCCTTTTACTGACAGCTAATCTGAGGAAACACTGAGGAGGGAAAAAACATATCGGATAAACAAGGTTAGTGTTTGTGCCGTGAACTGAACGTGGAGCAGGTCACAAGGCAGACTCAGAAATCTCAGAGAAATCAGTAAGAAAAAGAGCAAAACACAACAACAGCTTCTGGTAGCAGCGATGACTGCCACTGAGACCCTTGGAATATGGCATTTCCCAGCCAGCTACAAACAAACAGGACACTGGCTTCTAGTAAATAAGGGTTTGTTTTTTCCCAGACAAAAAAAGTGCCCAACAATAGTGGGACCAGCACCGCTCACGGTTCACAGGAAATGCTCACTGTGTCACCATCAGTCTCAGGGCTGCGTGAGGTCACGAGTTACATGGAAGAAAGATTAAGGCACATGCAGCAGTTTCTATTCAAAACCTCTTTTTGATAAGTTCTATTGGGGGAAAAATAGTTCTTTATAAGCTTAACAATAAGATCTGATATGGGAATAGGATGCTAAGCTCCTATTTTCATTTGTCAGAAATCATCACCTAGAGACTTGTTTATACTCTTAAAGTAAACACCATACACATTTCTGAACTAACATGAGAAGCTGTCGTGCCCTGCAAATACTTTGTACTCTGCAATTTCACCCCTCTAGAAAATGCCCTGTGCTGCTAAAAATACATTTACATTGATCTGTTTAAAATGCATTGCTTATACAAGCTGCTTTGTTTGGACTGGATTTTTTAAAGAGCGTAGCAAGCAAAAATCAATGCTTGTCAAAAAGCTGTGAAAAAGTTAGAACCCCGGTATCTTCTTTGCATCTTGTTACAACAGAATCAATAGAAACCACCCAAAAACTCAAGCATTTTAGCTTTGTAGTGTCTCTATGAGGAATACGGATTTCAGAATTCAGCTGTAATAATTTTATAAGTGCACCCTGATATCCACTCACTTATATTTAGAATAAAAATACAGAGTTGCCCCACATTTGGGTCCCCCCAGAGAAACTGCAAACAAGCTGCTAGGCCTGTCTTGAGAACTGCATCACCACGAAACCTCAACCACAAATCCTTTCGCTTCTTCCTATCTCCCTTCTTATTTTAGGGCTTCCAATGCCTTAGAGCTCATGTGGGACTCCAAGCTGCCAAAAAACCTCAAACCTGAGCCAATATAGCTCGAACCAATGCACTGGAATAGGCTTGACTGGTGATCTGAGTACTACTGGAGTACAGTCGGCCCTTGGAGTTTATTGCACCCATGAGAAGGCACCTTCCTAACTCCTGGATTGAAACAAGAACTCTGACTAACAGGGAAGGGATATGAAAAAACCCCAGGAATTACTCCTGGTGCCCATTACCATGACTTGAGCAGCTTCCAAGTGTGGGAGTATAAGCTTTTAAAAAGGAAATAACTTTAAGTACTGCTTGACATCAGAGTGTGATACCATAGGAGACAAGATTTGCACCCCTCATTCTACAGTATCTTAGGGCTGCTGGTGTGAGAAGAAACAAAGCCTTATACCAGACTTCATTTTTATGTGAAAATTTGGCTCTTCATTAAAATATGCCTTCCCAGCCTGTAGGGTAAGACAACACTTGCTCAAGCCAAGTGCTTTTTCAGAAGCTGCTCTTAACAAGCTGCAAATTGCCCAACAATACTGGAGGGAAATTACACTGACCAGTATGCACGATGGATTTGGTTGCAAGCAGACAGGTGGAAGAACTCAGAATAAGATCAGTAACACCAAGGTTCTTAATAACTGTGAGCTTTCTACATAAAAACAATCCCCTGTCAACTTGTCAGGCATCTTTATTCTCTCAGTGTCTCAGAAATGACCTATTGCAATAAACACCACATAAAACAGGAGTGATATCAAAACCGTGGCTTAAATCTTCCCACTGGTAAAATTCACATCCTGAAATTCTTCTTGTGCCTGTCAAATAAGAGCTCTTCTGCTTAGGCTGCAACATTCATAAGCTGTCAGCATGTTACATACATCTTATATAGGCAGGAGAACGTGCAGTCTCTGCAATCTGAATGTACTTTTCTGGAACACAAACTATCACCCAGTTGCAAAAAGTGCACCCTTTCCTTCCCCCTCCTGTTTAGTTCCTCTGTCTTGAGGACTCCTTGGCTTAAGGACAAGATTATTGATGAAAGCTGGATCTAGATTTGAGATATATGAATAATTAACAGGAATATTAAAAGGATTAAATCAGGTTAGAGATGCTGGAAAACCTGTCACAGAATCATGGAATCATTTGGGTTTGGGTTGGAAGGGACCTTAAAGATCATTGAGTTCCACCCCCCCTGCCATGGGCAGGGACATCTCCCACCAGACCAGGTTGCTCCAAGCCCCATCCAACCTGGTCTTGAACCCCTCCAGGGATGGGGCAGCCATAGCTTCTCTGGGCAACCTGTTCCAGTGTCTCACCACCCTCACAAGAAAGAATTTCTTCCCGATATCTAATCTAAATCTCCCCTCTTTCAATTTATAACTGTTCCCCCTCATCCTATCACTCCACTCCCCACTTCTCCTGTTTCCTTCAAAATTGTATTTCAAATTTCCTTAGTACTTGGATGCAAACACGTCACACTTTTACTGCAAAAAATTTGGAAACCGTTACAACTACCACATGCCATGTCTACAACTAGACTAGAGCCACCCGTTTTGAAAGAACAGCAACTAATTTGGTCATAAAACAGTGCTCCAGCTCTCCAACAGCTTCAGTGCAGAAATATTAGTGCAGTGTTTCATGTGGAGAGTCCTGGAGGTGTTTTTAAGCCATAGGAGAGTAATATCCCCTTCTGGGAAAGCTATTCTGCCTTTCGGTACAGCTTGGAAAATGATCCACGCAACAGCCCGCCAGCAGCAACCAGGTTGGGTTAAATACCACTTCTGAAAAATGGAATTAAGGAAATAAGCGACAGGCCTCTTAAAGGATTTCATCATCCAGTTTTCCCATTTTCTGTCTCAGCTCAATTATTGCTTCTCAACCTCCTACAACCGTCCTCCCCATCTCATATTTGGCAGCCGTGGGAGTCATCAGCGTTTCGTTAAGCTCTGCTGCTCTACTGCCGTTCTGCCAAAGTTGTAGAAAGGTTTATGTGGCTTCCCCGACAATTCCTAGTTTATAACCCAGTTTTATGGTGCTGTGTCAGGAAAGAGAAGCATATGTTAAGAGAAGGGAGCCAAAGGTACATGGGGAAGGGGGAGAGGGGAAGCAAAAGCCTGAGAACAGCTGAGGCCTTGGGGAAAGTGTGGTCTTCCCAAATGCTGTCAAGTAAAGCTTTTAAAGCTTTAATTATTTAAAGTTTCTAACCCTCCCACTAACCTATTTCCACAGGGGTAACCTGTAGTAATTCAGGTAGGTTATTGCTATAAGGGCAGTAAGCTAGAAATCTAGTTTTCCATTTCCTTTACCGATATAGCAAGCAATTGCTAGGAGAAATATGCCAATATTAGCTGCTGGGAACAGAGGCAAGGGATATGCTCTGCTTAAGGAAAGACCAAAGAATCAATTCCCCTTGTAGATTTTTTTTTACTACAGTAAAAATACTTTGCAATTCCTATAGGTTGCAGAGAATTATATCCTCAGCAAAACTACCCTATTTATTTTTGCCAGGGGACATTCAGAGCAGTGGAAAGTGCCAGGTTCACTCAAAGCCAGAAGCCAAACTTTTGACACTCAAACACTGAGTGTCAAACAAGCTTTTTCCATGCTACAGCAGGTAATTAAGATCCAGAGAGGGCAAGGAGACATGACATTGCCAAGAGCTCCCATCGACTGCTGAAACTGAGTCACTGGAGGTTTCTGTGCCTTTGTTTTGGGTTCTTGGGAAACTTGTTTTTAACTGTTTTTCCTCTCTCACTTATTAACCAATATTTAGAATCGTGTCACTCTGACACTAATAATAAATTTG
Source organism: Scolopax mira (assembly GCA_004320125.1). Taxonomy (NCBI): domain Eukaryota; kingdom Metazoa; phylum Chordata; class Aves; order Charadriiformes; family Scolopacidae; genus Scolopax; species Scolopax mira. Next base: position 72,726 of record BJBW01008200.1, read on the forward strand.
GATCACAGTGCTTAACAAGCTTAAGTTGAACATAGATTAAATCTGATGCAACTTCCTGTGTGCTAAACTAGCAACAATAAAAAAAAAGAAATCCTTTTAAGCTCCACCAAGGAGCGTTTTTAGGGATGTAACAAAGTGTTTACATTAAATAAAAAGCTGAGAATTTTCTTCACGGTCCCAGAAAAACTTAGTTTGTGTTTGGCTACCTATAACTACCCGGGGTGAGCTTGACATCAGTGAATGTATTCCCAGGCTGAGAAGGCTGGCTGCTGTTGCTGCAGATCCAGGAGGGCTCAAAGGTCACACGCAAGGATGGCAGCACCCCTTCCCCATCACACCCCAGCATCTAAATGTAGAGGGACACGTAGGTGAACGCAGCCATCAAGAAGTCCTTTTGCCATGCTAATCCTTCCCTTGCCTTTACGGGATGTCATTAAAATGCATCGGCTGTCCATGATGCCCGACCTGGAGCCCCTGCATTACACAAGGCTGCAGCACTTTGTGAGCTCAGACATGAATGAGGCTGACGTGTGTGTGTGTGTCGCCCGCAGACACGCAGCATCCCAGTTTAGCCAGAGCTCAAGAGGGTTTTTTTGTCACCACTTCGGCTCAAACGCGCTTTAAAATTCCCCAAACTCGAGAGCCTCTTACATACACAATAGAAAAATCTTGCAGCACCAACTCACGAGCCTGTTCTGTGAATCAACACTGGTGCTTTTGTTGCAGCAATTAACACATTAATACCCTGGAATATGACCACCTACTTACACAGCTGAAGCAAATCCTAACCAAAACCTCATAGGTGTTAACACCTATTTTTTCTTCCAAACAGAGCTAAATCTGAACTGTTACCTATGAAATCCATGTTCGACCAGGACAGAACAGACCCCCTCCCACTCCCTAAATAAACTCTGGTAAATGAATAACTTTTCTGTTCTGCTTAAGTTTTCAGTTCAAATCATACTTGCTTAATGGGGACCTATTCAATATGTGGGTGCCCAGTAGCATCACGAGGCAGTAGGAGCAGCCTGAGCCCTTGCTGGGGTGCTCTGTCCTGTGCTGCTATGCAGGGCAAAGATTTTGGGTCCAAGGGAAGCTCTGACTATCCTTCTGCACTGCTCTAACCAGACTGAAGGGGAGGCAGCAGCATGATTAAGATAATTAAGCAAGGGGAAGAGGAAGAGCCAGACTCACTCAAGGTTAGGACTTTTAAAGCACCATTCTAGCAAACACTGGGTTAGAAAGTATCACCTAGATATTAAATTCCCATTCACTGCAGCAGAAGTTGACTCCTGATGTGTCTGTTTTACCCCCCCAAGCCCCAGGAAACCATAAAGGATCTGGTTCAGAGGCTGCCAAACAAATGACTGGCAGATATAACTTAGCCCAGCGTGGCATCTGGTCAGAGTACCCAGTTCCTTGAAAAAGGAAAGCATACAGACCTGAAGGTAGCCAAAAAAGTTTTTTTTTTTTTTTTGGTTAAGCAGGCAGCCAGGCAAGAATATGATTGGCACAACATTTGCGCCCTTGAATTGCAAGCAGCAAAAAACCCCAGCTCATTTCCAGCCTGAAATGGTGTGTATCAGCAAATACAGTAAGTGTACAGCAGGGTGAAATGCAAAGAACTCATCTTTGCATATTGATAAAAATCATCATCTTCTTCTCCAATTTTTAGGCTTGACTACATGCTTGGAAGCCAGGTGAAAACAGTGACTCGAGAAGGTGGTTTTTGGCCTGTGTACCCCTGCAGGTACCACCTGAGAACCTTCATCTTCCAAGGGATTACTGACCAGACAGTTGATCTCGACAGCAGGGATCACATTCCCATGGTCTTTTATAGGGTTAGTGCCAGGTGTGGGCAGCTCCTTCTAGAATTACCCTACCTGACCTAAAGCAAAACAAACATAATGGCTAATAAACATTATAAATACCTCATATAAACTTCACATCCTATTCAGAGGGGGAGAAAATGCTGAACTGATCCTACCTACACTCCTGAGGCCATTCATCACAGTCTCAAAGTGCTTTGCTCCCCTCCTTTTCCATGGGCAAAAGCTCCCATTCCCACAACAGGTTTACAAAAAGTGTATTGTTAATTGTTACTACACAGCAAAATCAATCCTGGCCTTTCTAAACTCGTTAGGACTAGAGGTTTGTTTATGATAGGAACAAACACTCCTGCCTGTGATCATGTTTGTCACAACTCTGCCACCGGGAAGCCCTGCCAGCTACAAGTCAGCAAAGAACAGTAACACTGCATCACTTTTAAATTATTTGCTATTTCAGAAGTGTTGCTGAATTACACATAAATAAACACGCCGGTTCTTCTGACTCAGTATTCATTGTCTACTTAAAAAAAAAAAAAAATACAAGAAGAATTTTGAAAACCCATGCTAAGCTCCTGAAGAGAAACTGCATTCCTCTGTGCAGTTGCCTTTATTGAGGTTAATTCCTCATGTGGTTCTATCAAGCGAAACATAAATCCTATTAGTGCCTTTCCTATTTGCTTTCACAAATGAACTGCAGGTTGTAGTTTGCAGGATGGATTTCCACATAGATCATTGCTACAGGAAAAATGCTGCACTTTAACAATCTCTACTCATAGGAACACTGGTAACAGGACTCACACAGAGAATTTTAATCCCCCCCCCCAGAAAAAAGTGGTCTCCCTCTATAGCTATTCTATTCATGCCACCACCTGCCTGCCTTGTGGGTAAAGCATTATAGAAAACCATCCTCCCAGATGAAATTACGGGGGCTGATTAAAAAGCTGGTGTTGGTGTTGATGTAGCCTGCCTCAAACTTTCCAACTAGAAACATGTATGTTTTGGCTTGAACATTAACTTCCATGAAACACGTTCTACACGTGTACCAGAGAGGTTTAAAAGCAGAGCTGCTTTCCTATTGCAGTCTTCTGAACTCATGACTATATAAAAATCTTGGGTTTAATATTTTGAGCTTGGAGAGTCATAATACAAAGTTGCACACGCAGGAAATTTTGGTAACTGGAGGAGAACTTAACCCCCAAGTCTCAACCACACTCCAAATAACTTACTGAGTCCCAGAGGAGTGGCTTATAAATAAAAATTATACTAATTGCATTTCTACATGAAGGATAATGAGCTTTGCACCAAATAAATAGAATTGACAGCCTGGAATAAGATGAATTCACACAAGATGAAAAAGACTGATGCGCAATCTTTACTTGCACGTGTTGTGTTTCACAAGCAGTGAGACTGTGCATGGAAGCATAAATTTACCAATAAAATCTAAAGTTAAACAAGTGGCACACACCAGCAAATAAACCAGCAAACGTTTCCTTTCCAAATGTGCAAATTGTGAGAATTAGGCCCTAATAGGGACAAAGTAGAACAGAATTCTTATCCAAACCACCAGACAAGTATTTGTATCACGTTGTGAAAAGTGGTTTTACTTTACATAGCTCTGCTTGTACCCTTTTTCTTGTCACTTGAACTTAAATAACTCATCCCATTCTTTTATACGAGTTATAGATGTAGTGAGTAATGCAGCATTATTCAGACATCCAACAAAGGAAACCTAAATAATTTTTAATAATCTTCAAGATTGCATTTAGCAATCCTTTCACATCTGACAAAAAGTTGTACCACGCTCCTCTCCTGAAGGCTACAGCCCAAAACCACTTGAAAACTTATTTCAAACACATTTGCCACGTCAACGGGGTAGGAATCCATAGAGCAGAAAAATCACTTTCCTGTTCATTTATCTCCGTGCCCTCTCACACACGTTGACCTTGCCAATCAATGGAGACCCTGGCACAAGATTTATGAGGCATAACCTTGACCACGTCCAAGGAGGGAGCACTTGTTGAGGCTACTCCTTAATTAAATTATGGAGAAAGAGCCAGCCTCAGCTTTTGAACTGATTACATCATCTTATTTTCACATTCCATCCCTGAATATCCTGAAAGCTCCCTCCTGAGCTTCTCCAGTCACACTGTGGCAGTATCTGGGGGGGACACCCAGCACATCACTGGGGAAGGGGTGTCCACGCTGCTGCTCACCACAGGTCACTGGCGATGGCCTCCAAGATGCTGGCCTGTTTGGGTTCGTAAACTATGTTTTTTGCATCCCTCTGTATTTGTTGAGCCAAAAAGGAGAGGAAAAAAAATACTTTAAACTCAATTTTCATTTCAGACAAAGTTTCCTTCTGCTCTTATTTAAAGTCCCCATAGAGTAAGCATCATTTATGTTGCAAAGGCATTGATACGAAGAATATATCACTTAGTGAAAAAAAATAATCCAAACCCTTCAAATAAGCAGTTTTTCTAAAAAGGCAGATATAGCATGGAACCACTACCGAGGTGACAAACTGACACCAAAGTCTAGAAACTAGAAAACTATTTTTGTAAAATTTCACAGAATAATGACTCAAGGGGGAAAAGGAAGGAGCAGAGCACAGCGTGTCTGGCCTTTGTTGCTGCGTAGCTTGGAACAAAACACCAGATTGGATGTTTCCGAGGCTGCTGCAGCATCCCATCACTACATAAATTGTCTAATTTGCATCAGAGGATGATAAACAATCATTCTGAAGTCACCTGATGTAGTCCGTGTTGGACAGCAGGTATGTCTGAAATGACTCTTCCTTGCCAGAAAATGTCTGGCTTGGGAAGACACTGCCTGACTTTCCAAATCAGGCAAGGAAAACAGGGAATGCTGGAACAGTATCCACTACAACTCATCTACCCTGGTAAACAAGCCTTTATCTCAATACCCAAGGCATTTTCTTGGGTTTAGATTTGTGAAGATTTCTCCCAGAGTGTCAAAGTTTAGTCCTAATTTTAGAATATAATTTAATATGAATTTTCCTGTCACCTACATGAACTCTAAAGTCTGTGAACTCGATCTCCAGCTGCCAAAGAAATGCTTTAATTTCCAGAAGTGTCCAGACAGAACATTTCAAGAGGTATTAAAAGTCTCTAGATCAAGAGGTCATTTAAAACCAGAAGGATATTTTTGGAATTTGCAAATTATCCTGAGGGGCCTCAATTCTGATAGACAGAATTATTGAAAGACCATTGTTCACAGAGCAGGACAACCGATAAAAGGAGGAAATTCATGTTTTTCAATAGTCCGTACATGAGAACACATAGAAAACGATCCAGCTCAGTTTATCACTCGAACCAGAGAACATAAATCAGGATCAGAAATTAAAGGTTAAGATGATCTGAAGAAAAGTTATACAAAATTTATTGGTGTATTGAAAGAGACTACTGTCTCACGGTGGGACATTTGCCAAAGAGAAAACTGATAGTGAGGAGGGAACCAGGTCACTGGAGGGACTGATCCTTTCTCTTCACTGTGTTCTGTGTCAGCTCTTCTGTGGGTAGAAGCAGTCCTGCTCCAGAAGTGCATCAAGGCTTCTTGAGCTGAGTGTGGAAGCCGTTTCTGAAGACTTGCCTGTTAAACTTTGCTTAGTAATCTGGAAGTAGATGAGGCTGTGATTTCAGCATTCAGTCTCCAGCTCAACCTCCAAAGTTAAACTCATCTGACTTTCTCTGAAGACTCCCTCCTGCTGCTCTGCAAAATGCTGGTGGGGTGACATGCAGCAGTGTCCAAGCGTCCACCCAGGACCTGTATCTACACGAAACACCAGCTCTGTCCTCACACAGGGTGCTCCTCACAGCCTGGTGAGATCTAACTTCACTGCAGGGCTGTGCAATGCAGCAGCCACCATTCCCTTATTCCCTACATACAGTAGAAATTCAGACTCAAATCCTTCCGTTTACCCAATCCCAAGAAGGCATTTGCATCCAAATCTTTACTTTTCAAATTGCTACATGGACACAGAGCATTTCAAAGTTGAAACAGCTTCCTAAAGCACCTACTTACCAACAGGATTCAATATAAATAGGGACTTCTATGCTATTTTACACAAAGTGGAACAGTTTCCAAAGACTGCAACTGGGAGGGGGAAACCTCATTTGCTAGACAGCTAGACTGCCCAGCAGAGGGAACACGGAATACATGCTTTTATCCAAATCAGAAATGACAAGAAATAAAGGGCTTCAATCTCCTCTGAGTTACAAAGCACAAGTAGAACCATCTACCAGGTCTCGAGGTGTTTGCTGAAGTACTTTATGCTCCTGCCAGCTCGTACCTGCCCATCACTGCCCCCAGCTAAATGTCTTTCTCCCCTTCCCTATCTACTCATCCCGTTCTTCTTTCAGAGTTTACAGCTTTCAGGTCATTCTGATTGTGGGCAAGTTATGCTCCATTGTCTGATAATACCCTTTAAATCCAATTTATTTATATAGACAAACAGGTCACATCCAATTTGTGTGCTCTGCACCTACTAAACTGCAAAAAAATCCAATTGAAGATTACCAAATGTTAATACAAATATATTACTGGGTTTATCTATTTATAGGAAAATCTCCATCTTTGCTGCTTTATACCCCCTGTTACTCAAGACTTCAGAGAGAGGAATATGTTTATGGAGTGACATGAGCTGTTGGGGATTTACCCAAACCAATGTAAATAAAATCAATGACCTGTTTTTTTCCCTGGTTAGTTAAATAAGCTTGTATTAAATTCTATCATTGAACAGAACCAGCAGCTCAAAATTTTTCCAATAATTTCTTGCAAAATAGCCTGCAGGAAGCATATCTGAAACCTTCTCAACTCTTGTTTGGTTAAAAGAGGGTGATTAAAACAGAGTCCCAGAGGGTGCATCACAACAGAAATACTGTTGCAACAAGCACACAGGAGACTCGGGAGGAGAATAGAGCTTAAGGGGCTGCAGCTTTGACAATCCTCTTGAAGCCAGCTTTATTAAAGCATTACGTGATTTGGCAACAGCCTATTGACATTCTTTTCATTTCAAAAGTGGCCTTAATTTTTTATTTCCTTGAAAAGTAAGACTCCTGTTCACTAAGGAGTTCCTTTTCATAACCTGTTTCACAATCCACGTTCAATAGAAAAGCACTGATTTGAGCCTTGGTGTCAACTACCACTCAAAAGCTGGGTGCCCGAATATCTATCTGCAAGTCTTCACCACCAGAACCCCATCCAAAGAGCTGAAAGGTTTCTTTTTACACAAAAGAACAGGCAATTGCCTGCTGGAAAACTGCCCCGGCAGCAATTACTCCATAATAAAGAGCATGGAAGCACTATCATGTGTCATCTGTTACTGCTGTGGCAAAATCACCTCTCAGTCAGAGGTGGGGGTCAAGGTCCAATTCTGAGCAGAAAATTTTAACTCAGGAGGTCATTGTGCATTCACAGGTTCACCTGATGACTTGCTCTCCCTAAAGGGTGTTTAGACAGAAGTATAAAAAGATGTAGGCTTTGTAAATTTGGCTGAGAGCATACGTGGGTGGAAAGCAGATTAAGAGGAAGGGTTTAGGCTAGGAAAGAGATTCAGTAAAAGTGCATGTTTAAAACCACTCAATTTTAGCACATTTTCAGGAGGCCAAAGTCTGTCCCTACTTCTTCCATCTCTTCCCCACTACCCTCAGGAAATCTTAGCAAGGGAGCATTAGAAATTCAGGGATCCAGCTCCAGAGCTGCCTTTGTAAGCAGAAGAAAACGTATAGGCTTGTCTTGGATATAGCAACAAGCCGGGTTACTAACTGGGGGGGGGGGGAAGAATTGCAAGACGATTCAATAAAAAGCACTTTTAAAATAGACTGAAAGAAAATTTTAAAGCTATTGCCGATATGCAAATTAAAAATAAAAAAGTTTGCTTATAGTTTAATACAGTCCCCCAACCAGTTCAGCACCATTAATTTGCAAGGATGTTACTTACTTCTTATTTCTGCTACTCTACTAGATCTCTTTGGGATGGGAGAGAACAAGAGATTTGGGAAGGAAAGGGAACAGAGATGTCAAAGTACTCTTAAGTCATTCCAAAAAGTTTAGTTTCTCTTAAACCTTGGCTACTCAAGATGAAAAGGAGACAGCATGCTGGACAGGAAAGATTTATTGGTAGAAAGAAACATCTACATAAGGGCAGAGATGTCCATTTCCTTCTTAGGCAGTGATTATTTTTGGAGGCCTCCAGCTCTTTCAACAAATCATAGAGAGAAATATCTATCATGGCAAGAGAAAAAAAAAATGATCTGAAGAACAGAGATGACAAAAGAATTAAAAATTGCTTTTAAACTTCCATCCTTATAAAAATGCAGACTGTCAGCTCTTACGTGCAGTTTGCTTTGTCTTGCAGAGTGTTTTTTTCTCTCAGTCCAACATTCTCAGACCTGTTAGTGTTTCTGGTGTGTCACACGCGGTCACTCACACTACCCTCAGATCACACAAGCTCTCAAAAGGAAAACTTCTGAGGATTCAAAGAAGTGTTTTCACACGCAGTTTTACTGCAAACACTCTTTATGCTAGGAAAAAAAAATAAATCCAGTATTAACATTCCCACAATACACAAGTAAAAGATCAAGGACTTCTGTTAAAGATTTAGAATGGCAGAAAACAGCACCAGAGTAAGTATGAGACTTATTTTAGAAGCAGCTTCTTCGTCAGACCTTATTCAGCCAAAAAAAAAAAAAAAAAAGGAACAAAAAGTTACCTACTCCTAAATAATAGGAAAACGTGTTTCACGCTATGGGAGAAGCCTCTGAATTCTTTCACACTCAACTCCTCTTCCCTAGTAAAGCTATTCATCCCAAATCACACAGTCTGCACAGTCCTAAAGCCAGCACAAATCCTCCCGTTGTCCCAGCTGAAAATCTGCCCTGTGGTATCAGTTGTGCCTCCAAAGGCCAGATTCAGTGTTACTTAAAGAAAAACAGAACATTGCTATAAAAAAGCTTGGTAAGTAACAGTTATTGCACAACTGCCAGACCACATGGCATCTGCCTTGATATGAAAATAAAGCATGTGTTCCTACTGCCTCCAGGATTAAAAAAATAAATCTTAATGATTCCATAGCACCTTTCTTTTAAAGGTGTCTTAAATGTAACCCCCCCCCTCATTAAGCAAAGCGTCCACTAAGCCCTACATGTGTTGAAAAACTGTGCTGCTATTGATTTGAGGTCAAAAGATAATTTATGCAAGAGAATGTGACACATGCTACAAAAGCCTTCCTGACTTGCTTGTTGGCAAAAAAAAAGGTATAGTAAAATTAGTCTTACACAACCCCTTAGCAGGCATAAAATTAGTCAATAAGTAAAAAATGATGGGTGGGGAGGTTTTATAAGGTAATTAACATGTGCCTCGGGCACAGTATTTGCAATTTTATACATTCCACCCCTTGAGATCTGAATACAAACTTTATATGATCTTAAAGACTAACTTCAAAGCTAACAAGGCTGAAAAATGTATTTAATTAAGTGTTTATTATTCCAGGTTTTCTAGATCCATTGTAAATTCAATTCTTGTCCTGAGCTTAGCTGTGTTACAGTCCTCTCCTGGGGACAGGTCAACTCTCAAGCCATTAATTCTTCTAAGGAGGAATTCAGACCCTGCAGTTCTCTCTCAGCATCACATGGAGCTGTGCCTGGGAGCCCAGATGCAGCTGGATCGTACAAGAATTTAACTTTGAGACTCAAAGAGCAGATTCCAGCAACTCAAGCGACTTCTTCCTGGTAAGACAAGGTCAGGTAAGGCACAGGTCAAGAGGTAAGATACAGCTCTGTAGAAAGACTACTATAAATACCTTAACATAGATGCAACCTTTGGCAGAGATGAGGAACAAACTCGACTACTCAAGCTGAGCTGAAATAAAGAGTCAGTGTTGCTTTATATCGTAAGAGTTTCCTCCATCTGCGAGAGTTTTTCCAGCCACTCAGCCTTTTTTTCTCACTTTAATTATAGGCAGCCTCTATGAGCTCCTTCAATCCCTTTGTTCCCTTTTCCCCCACCAGATCTTTGGTTTTTTTATTCTTCCTTTGATCTCAGGCTTAGCCTTAAAAATTTTAGCCCATCCCCTTCCACACTGAATTGAGTCAGCAATTGATACTTTAATTGCTTTTGAAGAAACATACCTAAAAGCTAATTTATCTGTAACATCTCGTGCTTGGTTTCTAAATACATCTCCATAACCACCTCTTTACCTACATGCAATTCTTCTCAGACAGGTATCAATGCTAAATTTCAATGGAGAGAGTCAGATCTTCATACTAAAAGTTCACTCCATAATATTAAATCTCTTCAGCAAAATGGCTACCCCTTTGAGGTTTCTCAGAGTCAGCAGTTTGAGTTATTGCTTAACACACTTTTTCCACGCTGGCAATTTCACATGAACTAGATTTTGAGAGCCTTTAAACATGATCTGCTGAGTTTCAGGCTAGGAGAATTTTTGATTCTTGATTTATTTTTTTTTTCTGAGATACTACGTCTAAATGCTTTAGCTGAGCCCAAACCCCCAAACAGGTTTTCTACATGTAGGAGACACAATGGAAACATCTCTCATAAGTGACTACAGTGTTTGCTGATGCGAAAGCATATAGCAAGAGAAATAATTTCTTTTCCAAACAAAAATAATCTATAGTATTCTGCTCTGCTTAGCTCAGCCTCTTTATTAAAATCTATTAATTAGCACAGAAACATGCAGCTTCCAGAAATGCTATTCCTCAGTGTTACTGCCTAAAAAAACCACTCAGGGTGGTTAATAATGCTCAGGGTTAAGCTTAATACAACCAACTTCAATATTTAATGCTAGATCAGCTAATGGTTACTACAGGAGCCCATTAACTCTCACAGAACACAAAATTATGCCATCACAGATAGGCCCTCAGATATGAAACACACACACACCAAAAAAAAAAAATAAATCAAGGCTATTCCTATACCATACCAGAGAAACATCCTTAAATTTAAGCGAGATTATAAAGGTAAGCAGCACATGTAAACTGTTCATGTTTTTCCTTACATAAACGTACACTGTTTCTTTTAAAAAGCACTAGTGTAATATATTTAATTTATTCAGGGGAATGAGGAGCAGTTCTGGTGCTGACAGTCACTTCTGCGCCTATTAACTATTCATAAAACACTCAATAGCACTGGAAAGATCCTTTGAAGCAACAGTAAAGGTTTGGCAAAGCTTTTATCATATTAAATGTAAAACGTGAAACTTCATGTTTACAGCTACCACAGCTCCTTAGTCAGACAGCAAGATTTTCATGCTGAAAAGCAGCAGCCACCCCAAATCACAGAACACAGGTTTATTTTTCCTTCCACAATCCTAATGAAACGGGCACATGGATCCCATTTTGTCAGAAGAACTGAAACATCTTTACTGGTCACATTACCACCCAAGTTGTGCTCGAATTACAACTGAAATTATCTGAAATTACCATATTATGTTATTTATTAATGGTTTAAAGTGTTGTTAACTGAAGCCTGAAATCACTGTATTGTGATTTCACTGAACGGTTTCTCTAAGTTCACACCATACCAGTCATTAATTTCTCCTCACTTTCGTTCACTTAAAATCCCTGGAAAAATAATTTTTTTAAACGTATCCAAAATTTCCACAAACTGTTATGAACTAGAGGTAGTTTTAGAGATTTAATTCTTCAGAAGCCAAGTTTAATGACAGAAGAAAACACACTGTCATTTGTGAACAATAGGAGGGATTTTAATTCCCTCTGGCAGATAAGCAGCATTAAGTACCAGATGTTTCAGAAGACAAAGGCCTCATCCTGCTCCTACAGAGTTTATAATTCGGGGCTGAAACGTGAGAGGGGAAGCCAACAGTAGTGCTGATGCACAGAACATACTCAGGAATAACATTAAAACACTCAGTTTCTCAAAAACCTTGGACCGATGAACAAGTAAACCTGGGGTGCTGACTATTTTCTAGGACAGTTTTACTTCTGGCTGGGAGGAGCTGCTGATTGAACGGGTCTCAAATGAAGGTTAATGAAGATTTCAAGAGATCAAAATGTGTGAGAAGTACCAACTAATATAATTCATCTGGAGTCAGCCTGTCACTTTTCATATTTGGAATATTTTTATATCCTCTGCACCCTTCTAAACACATTAGCTGCTTAACTTTGCATTTTTAAGCTGCATATAGGAAGAAACCAAAGAGCAAGTTAAAATTGAAAAAAAAAGTGTAATATATATTTGGCTAGTTCTTGTTGCTAAGCTACTAAAACCCAGTTACAGCTACATGGCTGTTACAAATTTGTAGCTGCAGCCTCTGAGAAGGCAACGTTGATGGTTGGACTGGATGACAGGTCTCTTCCAACCAAGACAATTCTATCATTCTATGTAACACCAATCTAAGCAGAGCAATAAAGACAAAGATTTAAGTCACAAATCAGAATTTATTTCAATAGGGGTACAGCAACCCAGGCATTTCCAAAGGACAGACCTTCCCAATTCACAGGATCCACCAATCCAAGCAGCTCTCACTGCTTTCTTTTGCCAGTAATTCAAAACTTCAGGCAATTTAGACACATGGAGAATTTAACCACTGTCAAGTTGGAAAGGGACTGTCCAAGGGACTATTTCCTTCAGCTGCTGAAGTCCTGTGGCTTATGGAACAAGTAGGACAGATCATTGATCTGCCAAATCACAACTACCCCTCTGATCCAGGATACAGGAACAGCCACCAGGAAAGTCAAATACCTGCAATAAGGAAGTATGTAACACCATACTAAGGTGGAACAAGGTTTTCATGGTGGTATCACATAAGAATCTCTGATTATTTCAGTGACCAAGGCTGGCTCTGAGATACTGAGCACAAGCACACACCATAAAGCTTAATTGTTAATACTGTGCATATATCTGTAAGGAAGAATCTTTTTTGGGTACCCAAAAGGCATCTGGTTCTTCAATTTATTATTAGTAAAGTTAGTTGCTTGAGTCACTACACTTCCCCAGGTGCTGCTTCTTAAATAGGTAAAAACTTAACATTCTTTTATCAAAACAAGAAGCAAAGGGAATATAGCAGCATTTGATACCTACAAGCAACCCCCTCCAGTGAGGAATAAATATAGTCCAGGTTGAGGCAGACAGATGTTGAGGTTGATAAAGGTAAACAGAACCATGTAAGAGGTAATTACCAAACAGGCAGAGAAGTCACCCGTGAATAACTTAACCCTTCAATGCCTCCAACACTGGTTATTTCCCCACTGAGGGAACATGAGCCAGAGCAGGAAAAATTTCATTTAGTTCCCAAAGTGCTCACATTTGTAAGCAGCTCCCTCCATTTCTTATCTCTATGGCATGGAACATCATCCCCACAGCCTTTGGCATCACTTTGTCAATTTGCCAGCTTTCCTACCAGTGAGAGTTCTTTTTCTTCCCTTCCCCCAAAATCCCCGTGTTATTTTGATCACTGGGGTTAGGGAAGGAAGGGAAGAGATATTTCTCAATTATCTGGAGGAAACAGATCTGCTAGAAGAGCTCACAAAAGAAACATAAACTAGTAGACTGGTCAGTAATTAAGAGGATGGTTTATTTATACTGTCTGACCTTACTCTATGGCAAGGTGAAGGCAGTTTAGCCAGCTATACATTTTAAACATCCAAGTGCTAGTGCAACACAAGAAAGCACACAAAAAAGTATAGTGCTAACTGCACTGATTATTGACCCCTCCGTTGGTTTAAAATAAACCAACTAGCAATTTCATATGAAAACACATTTTTAACTGCAGGAAGACTCCAAGAGAGAATTTGTACATTGCACGCTCACAAGTGCACTCTCTCTTCTGGCTTTGTGTCGTAGCAAATATAAAAATGCAGATGTTTCATTTGAGATGTAAACCTTGAAGTTTTGAAACAATGGTGCAAATAGCATTCAAGGAACATTATTTTAGAGAGTTGGTTGAGAACTGTTTGGCCACAGCTGAACACACTGTAAGGTGCATCAACAACTACCTGTATAAGCCAAAGCAAACATAATATGCATATATTATATATACACTCACAGGGTGCACACACATTGTTGATTTATTCCCTCATGGAAGCATGCTCAGCCTGGTACTTCAATCAGTTTCATGTAACATTTTCTGATATCTGATAAAGAACATGATTTTATGAATTTGATAAAGGTACCATCAGATACTGTTAATAGTGTAAGCAGTGTATTTGGAATCTAATTACAGTACTCACCATGAAATTTAACTCTCTCTGCTCCTATTCTAAACCCTATTACCTCCTGCATTATTATCTAAAGCTATTGGTATAATGGTTTATTAAAACATTCACATTGCAAAATAAACAGACTAATCAGGTAAGGCTCACTAATGGTTTGAAATAAATGAAATATTTCACTAGTAGTTAGAAAAGCCAATTTATCTGTTCATTCTAAAGCAATGTTACCTGAAACATTTATCCACAAATATTAAAAAAGAAGCTTCATTGCAACCCTTTATAGTCTAACGTCATTTCTAGGACACTTACCTTTTAGTAAAGAATTTTAGACTTAGGTTAAAATTTTTACAAAGGGAAGCAATTAGACAGAAAACGAGTCCTTCCTGCTTAAACATGGTCACACAATTAAATCTGTGGCACAGCCAATACAAAAAAACCCCAACAAAATCCATTTTACCTTATGTATTTTCAGTCAGCAGACCCTACTTCCCTCTTCCTCTGACTTCAATCAATGCAAGAGGATATATAACATTTCGATCAACAGGAATGAGATTTACTTACCGATTTGTAACAATACAGGTGTTACCAAAGCTGTTTCCATGGCATAACAAAATTCCCTGCCAAACATTACTGCCCCATGCATCACCCACAGGCGTATCGGTATCCGGTCTATGGATCCTTCACTAATGGTCTCCTCCCTACTTTCATTCTCCTTGTTTTCTGGTTTCTGAAGTTGCACCACAGGTAGATCTTGAACTTGCATAGATTCCGAGTCAGCATTCTGGGGAGCCATTTTGATTACCATAAAAATATATATATATATATTTGTTATATCTATATAAATAATACTACCATAACTCCACAAACAAGTTAGGGTGTCTTCTTTCAGCTTCTGTTCCTCTGGCAAGTAATGCTTATATTCCTCTTGTACAAACAGGTATCTCACAACTTCTTGTATAGATACGAGACATTAAGAACGAAAAGCTATTTGGTAGGAATTTCAACATATGGCTTGCTGATTTACTGTGAGTTAGAGTTAAAAATCCATAATTGCCATTCAGTTAATACCAGTTTCATAATTATTATTGAAGAAGTGCTGAAGTTGTTATTCTTGCTACAGAGAGGTGGAAAGGCGACACAAAGAGGTGCTCCACTGTTAATCCCCATCGAGTGGCTGATTAATCTGCAACAAAAAGCAAGCATTTAAAAATTTCAATAGTATTTTTCAGGATATTGTGCCCCCCCACCCCCACCCCCCTTAACCATAGACCCTATTTCCTGCTTAATGTTTTCCATTGTCCTTGCATAGTGTAGGATCTTTTATTCCACGTTCCCTCCTGCCCCTGGACTTTCCATTGAAATGCAGTTATTCCTCGTATTTAAACGATGCTTAATTGTACTTTTAAGTTCCTCCAACTCCAGTGCTACACGAAGCCATGGAAGAATATCTCAGTGCATTTGTCTAAGATCCTCAGAACATCAGCAGAAGACAAACAAATTCTGGGAAATTTAACTCAGGTTCCATTTCAGAAACAGCGTAGGATATTCCAGTACTATGCCAGGAAGATGATTCATCAATTACCATTTAGTCACTGGCCACACAGACATCTCCATTTAGACTTTTGGAAATTGCCAGTTACTTTGCAGCAATCATCACACCATTTTATAAGAAAGATATTCCCCAAGCAAGCATAAGGAAAAAGAAGCCATTAAAAAAATAACTGTAAATGTTTAACCTTCTAATGAAGATATACACAGCACTTTCTGCACACAAGACCAGAGCACCTTATTCCCACATGCTTTTGAAGTCCGTGGAAATAGAATGGTAGAGTATCTTCCACCATACATTAAATTTTTAAAAGTGCTGCATGGAAACATCATCTTGAGTGCTCCCTCCTGCCAATACCCTTCTTCCAGCTGTACCCCCAGTGGGCTTATTGCATGTATTTTGTTCTTCCAGTCAAAAGCAACTTATTTTTTGGTCTGGGCTTTTTCTCCTCCCAAGCTCCCCAACGTTCCTGGAGTTCTCAGATTTGATCACCTCAGTAACAACTTAATACTGTCATTCACTTTAGAGGTAGTCAAACCTTTAAATCACATGAGAGAATTTAAAATAACTTACTGAATACAAGTGCTATAAGCCAAGTTTTAATCTATAAGCATTAAATAGCTCAGAACAATAAAGACTCAAGACAGCTTTTCTCCACCCACTCAATTAACACAAAGAGTTGAGATGCAGTCCTGAAGTTACTGAATTATGTCACAGACAGAAACTTATTCTTCATAAGCACCATGCTTCTGTAAAGCTTTTTCTTTCCAGTAGTTGGGGTTTGGATTTGCTAAAGCTCCTGCATGTGTCATGAGTTCATTTCCCTCCTTAACACAGTGTTGAACTCGGATCAGGAGGGGAAAGGACAATCCTCTTCCCTTACTTACTGGCCAAGGTTTCAACTCAATCCTTGAGGGGCTATTAGTTTGTCATAAATATGAAGTTAAGTACTGCACGTGTTAAAAAAACACAGATCCATGTTTCATAACACAAGCTCTGGGTGAGTGAAATACAGGTTGTAGAGTAGGAGCAATTATTTTCCTTACAGAATGGTAACAAAATGTTTAATTGCTGGCAGACTCGGGCAAAACTGCATTCAGGAGAATCTAAAAGTTTACATATCAGGTCTTATTGCTCAAAATCACAGAGAACATAATGTCTTCTATTACAGACTAAGGGTCATGAATAACACCCCTGTACAAGATGGCTATAAAGTCTCTAGCATTTTCTTAATTTTTCCTCCTGTCATCTGTGAAGGATTTAACTCAATTTCCCTAAACACCTCATTGAATATGCAGTTACAGGGCAGCAGAATGATGCACGGAGAGGAAAGCAGTTCGTGGCAGCAGAACGTTTTATGCTGCACTGGGGCAGCTGGCATATGCATGCAGGATGCCACCAGGCTGGGAGCATTTGTCATTGGAAAGGATAAAGGGGCAGGACAAAAGCAGAAATCTGAGATTTAGCCCATTTGAGCAAGACTCTTAAGGGATGACTGAAAAAGTTATTCTTGAAGTGGAAGATAACGGGGAGTAATCAGATAATTTAAGAGACAGGAATAATGGATGATAGATGGAGGTAGACTTTGAAGTCGTAATTGACACAGATAAGAAGAACAGTATATTTTAAATATGCCAGAAAAAGCAGTTACAGTATTCAAGTGCAATAGCAAGAGGCACAATGGACAGGTTTTAGATA
The DNA here is from genome assembly GCA_004320125.1 of Scolopax mira. NCBI lineage: Eukaryota > Metazoa > Chordata > Aves > Charadriiformes > Scolopacidae > Scolopax > Scolopax mira. The sequence goes on from BJBW01008200.1 coordinate 90,011, forward strand.
AAAGAACAGAGAATTACTGTTCCATTATGCCAATTTTGTGGTAAGCATAACGCTAGTCTTCCTGCAGCACTTTCATCAGACTCCAAGTGCATGTTGAATATGGGAGCCAGAGAACAACAAGAGCCTCTCAGAAAGGTCTTCCAGTTCTTTTGCAATTCCTGCTAGGTTGTGTTCCCACTCAGGTTAGACCAATCCAGATTCTGCTGCTGCTTTTTCCAAGTTCATTTTGAACTTGGCAAGTTTGAATAGTGGCATTCTTCCTTATCGAAAAGGGAGACAAACACATTTACCTGCTGGAAGTAATTATTCCAGAAGCTCTTATGCAGCAAAGAATTCCAAAGTAAAAGGCATCTAAACAGGAGCTGGGTTAAAATACCAAAGAGGGTATGCTCCCATGTCTGCATTTAGCACAAATATTTTTTACCATGTTTGTTGGCTAGTAAAATCAAACCTTAACTGACAATTTTTTTTTAAATTGTAGCATTGAGTATTCAGGGTGTTTTCCAATGCAGTCCCTTTACTCACGTGGTTCAAAGGTTTTATTGTGTGGAGTCCATCTAAGAAACAGGCCATCATTGTTATTATCATCACATTAACAAGTGATGAATTAGGCTTACATTTTACCTGTCACTCAAGCTAAGGTACTAAGAGAGCAGGCATCCCTTCCTCAAACAGATGTCAAGAGGCCCAGTAGGAAGTTTTCAGAAAGACAGCTTTCCCTTCATCTCCACCTTTCTGACCATCCAGCAGCTAAACAAAATCACTTTAGAATGCAAACTGGCACACGAAGAAGCATTTATCCCAGGAAGCTGAGATCTCATTCCCCATTCTATCATATGCTCTCACTTTATCTTCCATCAAGTTTTAAAAGGTATTTTCATGACTAACAAAGAATAAGGAAGTAGAATGAAGAATTGAAGTCACAGAAAGGGGTTCATGTTGGGCATTGTACAGAGGCTGGGTATAAAAATATTCCTGATCTTGCAAAGTGTACATGGGAGGAAGGGACTGATTACACTAGTGCTTCTTCAACCTAATTGTGCATGTTTTACTTTAACCTTTGGCCACACTGAGACAATGACAAAACCTATAAAGTGGTAGTTAATATTTCAACAAAACAGGCAAGTCATATATTCTGACAACTAATCCGTAAGCAAAATTTTATAAAAGCTGCTCAAATGGCAAGTAAACTTGTATGTTATACTTTCACTATCTATCTTCTATCAAGGTATAAGTCATAACATGACTATGTTAAGCACAAAACACCACATTACAGGCTTGACAAGGCTGTACCACAATAATCCTGTGCCTCAAATGGGGAGCGTTCACAGACAATAGCACATGAATCATCAAAGAACCACAGGAAAATTACCACCTTTCTTTAGGGTTTTCCAAAGAAGAGGAAGAATTATATAGATCATACTTGTGGCCCACAAAATTCAGTAATTTTCTTTTCCCTAGTGAGCACTAAGATGCTAGAGGTGAACAAAAAGCTCACACTAGACAGTGATGCAAGAGAATGCCCTGGGCAAATGACTTCTGTCACACTTCTCAGTGTGTTTTGTAAGTTTAGGGCTTAGGGGTTGGCAAGCAGCATTTTGCATTTGTGATACCATCATCTGAAGGTCAGAAGATTGGTAGCACACCCATCAATCCCTAAATAAATGGGGTCAACAGTGATCCTGCCTAAATCTTTTAAGACTGAACTATTTTTAATGTGTGTTTCCACATATCTCTTGCTAACAAGGAATAGGAATGTACTGTTGGACAAGCAACTACGTTTTCTGAACCAGTGCCAAACATGTGACTTTAATTAAGCTCTGGAGCATGCAGCAAGTTTCAGGTACTTTATTAAGCAGTTGTAAAGCCTGGCAAGTAGATAGTTAAATAGGCCCAAGTGGATATCATGAGAAAAGTTCAACTCCTTAGGAGGGTTTTCTTCCTCTGAAGCCATTAGGCAATCCTTAAAACATTTATTGGTAATGGGGTAGGTGTGCACTTGTTACAAAATCCGAAGTCCTGAAGGGAAAAATAAGCATGGCCTTAGATAAACTGGAACAAACAAATTGAAAATGGTTCTAACCAAACACTGTTGAATATCTAAGGGAACAAGGGGGAGATTGAGCAAACTTCCTTCCCTCATGGAAGGGACTTTAAAGTTCATTGCATTAACTTCCAATCACTTATCTAGTCATCTCTTGTCTTTAGGATCTGCCTGTTCCATTATCATTACATTCTTTTACAAAATCTCCTCAAATCGTAGCAAATAGCTGCACCCAGTTTTGCTCTGTGGGGATTGTTTTCTAGCAGTGTAGGAAATACAGTTTAAAAGAATTCTACCTTTTTGATGCTGAAAAGAAGGATGAAGAAACACCTTGAGCCATCACGGTGTGCAAATGTCTTTTCATTGTTTTCCACTAACTTCATAAGAGAAAATATCTAAGAACCAGTTCTTACAGAATTTAACCAGGCTTTAATAAGTCTGGTCACAGTTGTTGTCACATTAGGATCTGTTAGTGATACAAGGATATTACGCATGACACATCAAGAAAACCATAAACAACAACAAAAAACAAGGTAGGTACACTTCTACTTCATGAAATATTCAAATGTTTCACTGGAAAAAAGATGGTAGAGTCCAGAAGCTACCAGTCTAACAGGACAAGATTTTTTCCTCCTACAGCCTTACACCTTGCCCTCCTTCAACAAGTACATCCCACAGACATACATGCCAATAAACATATTATTTCACCTGGGAATCATGTTAGGCTGGCAAGCCTATAAATGCCCAGTCATTCCATTTATTTGTCAAATACTTAACTTTTCTGCCAAGTTGATTTATGTTAAGGTTTTCAAGTAATCTGGCAATCTCTTGATAAATTATCTAGATTGATTTAAGTATAGCTTTAATATTAAGTGTTGGAAAGAAAGGCATTTTGAGTTTATCTGGCTTTTCCTCAGACTAAATAAATGTTTGGCTGAACACTTGGGTACCCCTGTGTTGCAGACAAACATCACTTATTATTCCTGCTACAATGAAAAGCAAAATGGACACTGGGTTCTGTTTCAGCATCTGACCAGCTTGCAAAACGACACATCATTTGGACTCATGCCTTTTCAAAAGTAAAATGGCATTTGTCCAAGTGTAATCACTAATGTTTTAAGTTCAAATCCTCTGGTGCTTCACCACACCAACAGAGCAATGTTGCTGTAAGCAGCTCTTAAAGGCAAGGTTATCCTTCACCCCTCTGCCAGCGCAGCTACACCACCTCACCAAAATCTGTCAATCCTCAAAACACATTAAAAATGATTCTGTAAGATGGTGACCCAACCCATTTTGTAGAGATGACTCCCCCAAGATTAATTTTGATCATAGAATGGTTTGGGTTGCAAGGGATGACCCTTGCAAAAATGACCCTAAAGATCATCTAGTTCCAACCGCTCTGCCATGGGCAGGGACACCTCCCACCAGAGCAGGTTGCTCCAAGCCCCATCCAGCCTGGCCTTGAACCCCTCTCCAGGGATGGGGCAACCACAGCTTCTCTGGGCAACCTGGGCCAGTGCCTCACCAAGTAAAGAATTTCTTACTAACATCTAATCTAAATCTCCTCTATTTCAGTTTAAAACCATTACTCCTTGTCCTATCACTCTACTCCCTGATCAAGAGTCCGCTCCCATCTCTCCTGTGGCCCCCTTCAGATACCAGAAAGGGCTCTAAGGTCTCCCCAGAGCCTTCTCTTCTCCAGGGTGAACAACCCCAACTCTCTCAACCTGTCTTCACAGCAGAGTGCTCCAGTCCTCAGATCAAATTCGTGGCCTCCTCTGGATCTGCTCCAACAGGTCCATGTCCTTCCCATGATGAAGGGACAACACTTTCCACTACAGAGGTAGAAGCAGATGAAAACTGCTAAAATTCCTTGCAATATAAACCTGATCACAGCTTCAAATTCTAACAGCAAACTATGCTTTTGCTAAGACAGCCTGTTTCGCCAGCAAGGCTACTTTTGTTTTACAGTCAGCTGCTTGAATCCGAGTATCATGTAAAATATCTCACTCCCTTATTGTACTGCTTACACTATAGGTTTCTCAATCACTTCAAGCTGCCATAAACAAGTACTTCCTCTAAAGGCAGCACCCTGTTCTTCCTTTTCTTTGCCTTGGGTTCCTTACTCCCACCCCTTCCTGCACAGCCACAGAAGCGTCTGAGTTGTGAACCAGACCGTGTAACTGATGTAGCTTGAAAACCAAACTGACAAAAACCACACCAAAAATCCTCTCGAAGGTCAGGCTGGTTTTATCTGATGGCATGGATCTGTACCAACATAATGGGGGAAGGGAAGCACGGGGGCAGCAATACCCAAAGCCAACGTGAAATTGCAGGTCATGGAGAGAAAAGAAGTTGTCTGCGGATCCTTGTGGCTACAAGGTCAAAAAGCAGACTCACCTGCCCAGCTCAAGAAGCTTCCTTGACAGAAGAAGGACCTTCAGTCATGCTGTGAGAGCTATCATGTATTCTGCCTCCTAGGACTTGCCAGATGCAAGGCAGAACACCACTTGCTTAGCCAACAGGCAGCTATTTTCTCCCTGGTTTTGTGGCTCTGTTGCTAATTATTAGCAGCTGTTTATAGTAACAGAACTGGCCACAGGGGAAGTTTCTTTGGCCCATGTCAAGACTCAAGTGTTCAGTCACTGCAGTAGGAAAAAAACATCTAGAAAACATACCTAGAAGTTTTGGCCCAGTTTGACACGTGTGGAACTATTTCACTTCAAGTTTAACAAAGGGGCTGTATCTGTGGTCTGATGAAGTTGTTCCTTCATAAAAGTTTAGACAAAAAATCCTGTGACTTCCTAGAAGCACCATTCTATAACTGAGTCAGGAGGCCTTCGGTTCAAACAGGCAGCAATTATAGGCAGGTAGTTGTTTAAACTCTCATTAAGACTTCTCACAAATGCAAACACTGATTTTTAGTTATTGCTTTCTAAAAACAGAACTGTATTAACCCTACCAGAGGTGGAAGACTATTTTTGTTCAGGAATAATTAAAAAAAAAAAAGCAATTATACCACATACTACTTCACAACAGTCCCATACGTGAGCAACATTACTGCAGATCCTGAGAGGAAAATTAACCTCTAATTTTAAAATGGTCTTACATTAAACTGGACTAACCTGTTTTGAATCTGTAAAAGCCTGCCAGAGGAAAAAATGCTAAGGGTGCAACAAGGAACTGCATTTGACATGTCCTAACATTTAATCATCATTCAGGTAATCAAAGGCATTGAAACACAACAGCATAACCCACCTTGTTCTAGAGGGATACCATGCCCAAGCAAACCTACGACTGACACCAAATGAAGGCTTAGATGAGATTTTTAATAGATCCGTCTTGAAACCTGAGCTTTAAAAGAAAAAAACAAACAAAAACCACCAAAAACAAACAGAAAGGCACTGGAACCAGCACAGCGCTTTTGCATCATGACCTACTTTTGATGCTACCACACAATTTAGGCCACCGAAACAAGGTCTGGGAGGGGGGAAATCATCCTGCAGCATGATGTGAATGAAGACAATATGGAGCAATCCACCTCATAGGGAGAAGCAGCATTTTTTTTCCCCCACACTTCTTGCAAGGCAAACTTTTGTCTGCCCTTGGGAGTCCTCACACACTATTTAGGACTATTTATTTAACTGGACACTATATAGTCCAGTTGATGTCTTTTACAACCTCTGTCTTGGTGTTGTTTAAGCTGAAGCATAACTTTTGAAAAATATACTCATCTAAGGGAAGCAAATGATTCTGGCAGCTTTCCTATTAAGGATGAATACCTGACATCCTCGACTCCCCCAACAAATCCATAGAAATATCCAATCTCCCCCAAAATGTAAGAGCAAGAGTGTGTGCTGCTTCATTTTGAAGGGGTTAATGAAGAACTGTTGTACCCTTTCCTCAGTATGTATACAAAGTTCCAGAAATTATTAAAACCTGACATAAACAGCCTTCCAACTCCAGCCTTGCCAGTATTAAATCTTCCATAGGATGTCCTACTCACTTCTTTCCATAAAGCATGGCCCTGACTAGAAGCCCCCATGCTTTCTTGGGACCCTCTTTCCACCCCCTTCCAAGGAGAAAAGGCCCAAGAGTGAGATTTTGGCTGATGCTTAAAGTCATGGCAATGCAGTCACAGCTGGAAATCTGTGCAGGACAAACTCCCCTGATGGGCTTTTTCCTGCCCAGACACATGTGGAGGAATAAAAAGCTTAAGACATAAGGTGAAGAGATGAAGGTCCTAATAACATCAGGGAGAACATCTTTGTAAAACAGTACTATTTCCTCATTCTTTATATTTTGGGGGTCAATGTAATTTCCCCAGCCTGATTCTATTACTGAGAAAAAAAGATTTAGGAAACCATAGGTCTTTATGAAATTACAGAAACAATTCTGGGAAGCCATCTTTTGGAAAGGGATTCAGAATTTTAAATGTGAGACATACTTTATTCAGTGGATTGGATAATATACTGCTCCCTAAGGCACAGGCTGTTACTAATATTAGATCAGATTACATTGTCAAATCACTGCTGCTGCTGTTTTTAGTAGGAAATACTTCATACTTCATTTTGTTAAACTGGGGAGGTAGCATTATCTGATTAAACTTATTTTGTTTTACTGATAAGTAAAACACATCATGTATGTTCCTGTTACCCTCATGTTTATTGATACAGATTTATTAAACAAGTAAACAGCTAAGGTGGTATGGGTATAAATAGCAAGAGAAGCCTTCCCAGCTCACAGATCCCACTAACAGCTGGGACCAGTGATGCTGGTAAAACAGACACTAAGAAGCAGTTCCTGACAGCTACAGCATAGACACAGGCATGTCTTATGACAGCTGGATCTCCAACTAGCAGGTTCTACCCCCAAAAATTAGATAGATTAAGACAGCAAACACTAACAGCTAAGTATTTTCAAAACCAAAAAATACCAACCTAGTCACCACAGAAGCACAAAGAACTCAAAACCTCATGGGGATGGAGATCACTCAGGTCAGTGTGCAAATAATGCTGTTATGGTCTGATGCTGCTATAAAAAAGCAACTTTCACTAAGAAAATGCACTAATTTGGTCACACAGCAGAGTCTGGCACAAGCTAAGTATGGCCCAGCTTATCCACACTCTACTAGAAGATCCTCAAGTTTTTAAACTGTGTTGAACATGAGTTATCCCCTATCAGAATTAAATTTCTTGATTTCTTCTGTCTCAATGAGGTAAGACAAGAAAGGAAATCAAAATTAAGGTTATTATCAGGGAACATCTTAATACATTACCAAGTGGATTAACTGGAACAATTTTACCTTCCTGCAACCCAGTGGTGGTGCAAGAATAATCCTATCTCTCAGCACATTGTTGCCACTAGCACTTTTTTTGCAAGTTCTCTTACCAGGGCTGTCATCCCAATTGCAGAGTGGGAAGTGGAATACACCAGCGCAACCACCATTTGCAAATTACTCTCCAGAATGAGCAATACTTTCTACAATAGGTCGAGACTAGTGTTTTGCAGGAATATTCATCCATGAAATATAATCAAGACCAATTACCTAGTCTGTATATGCAAAGTTAGATATTCCTTGCAGATGTCACTGTACCTACAATGAAGAGCACAATACTTTATTTTCATGTGCTGGCATTTGAACTAATTATATTCACCGCTCTGAAAATTTGCAGGCTGGTTTCTTCAGGCTGTAAATGCTTAAGAAACCCAAATACTGCCAGCATTACAATACATATGTATTAGACAATTACAAAAGCTATTCAATAGATCAAGACAAAAAAAAGAACACAACATAGATCTTCATAAGCTGACTTCCTCTAGCATATCATTAACATCTGCAAAGTCTAATTCATTGGAATTATCTCCAATTACCAGTCCCTAAACACATTACCACCATTCTATCTCAGAGAACTCTGTTAAAGTAAGCTTTTGAAAGCATCCACAGAATTTTGTTCACTTTCCAACAAAGATGGAGAACTCAGGTTTTGGCCGGATTTTACGAACTCTGAGGAAATAATTACTCCCTCAGAGAAAAACCAAAACAACACAGAAGAGAGTTTCTCATATTTCAGATTCTCCAAAGGGTTTGTAAACAACTCTATATAACTGATGATATCATCTCGCACAAAATATTCTCATTTTGCCTTCTCTGAGTGGACTCGCAGATCAATTGGTACATCACCACTGGGGCAGCTTGGTAATAAACAACCATTTACAGCTTAACCTGCAGTTTGAGCCCGCACTGATTCAGCACGATGGCTGGAAACTGCCTCTCGTCAGCATAAAGGAGAGAAATCCCTTCTCCACCCCAGCTTCGCAGAGCTTCCCTCCATCTGGGCCAAGTAAAATACTGTAACATCCCCCAAGGAGGTGTTAAATGGAGCAGACTGCTATAATGTCAGAAAAAAAAAAAAGAATAAAGGTGTTTAGGGATACATTTTTATTTTTTACTTACTTCTTCCCTGGTAACCAAGGAGACCTGCCTCTTTCTAATGCATCCAGTGTGGTAAAAGAGCTGCTTCTCAGCCCCTTGACCTCAAGCCTTCCATGCATTAGTGCTATAGGTGAAAGCCAGCAGCTCTATGGTGCAGCTCCTTTGCTAACTATTTTCAGTCCCTCCCTTCTTGAAGCCCAAGTGATTACAAACAGGCATGGAGAAAGCACACACCATAAAAAAAATATAGCTGGAGCACTTGAGCAGATCCCTACTATCCCAAATGACCAACATGTTTATGTTCATTGCCATAAAATGCAGCCATTTGATTAAGTTTTTGAATTATTTAAATAAACATTCGAACTGACCTAGCAGTGATACATAGCCCGTACATTTTAAGTAAGGTACAAAGAACCAAAATTAAGAATACCCCCTTAATGCAAATTATTAATGAAATATTAATAAATTTTAAGAATTTTAAATGTCAAGAATACCACAGGAATACTGGTCAGCCAACAGTTTGGATGAATCAGTGTTTAGAAGGGCTGCATCACCACACCGATTTCAGACCTTAGAGCAGACCTTGAAGAGCTGGTGGCCACATTTAAGAGCAGCTTGATCAGGACATATTTTGATTTTGGACTCTGAGCAAATGCTATTTTAGTAATGTGTTTTGCCAAGCTGTAACCCTGTTAGAACTGGCAGGATAAGATCTTTACTGACACACACACTAAAATAACATAAGAGGCAATTGGACTTGACACTTAAAGACCTACTAGGAGAGAAATATTTAGAGGGGACAGACCTCTTCCATTTGTGACTTTGTAGAACTACAAAACGCTTGGCAAAGTCTTGTCAGAATTTGGCATTTTTACCTAATTTGGGAATGACTGTCAGCCACTCATCTCTTATAGGATGCACAAGCTCCAGCATCCATGCCACATTAACACCAAACATCTGGACCACTTCAGGATGAGACTTGCAGCAGTTCTGGACCAAAGCTGAAGAGGTTTAATTGTCTGCTGTAGTATCAGTGCAATCACTGCAGCAGTTCTTAGAGCTGCCACTCACCTTTGGTAGGTGGTAATCAAACACATCTCACAGTCTAGGTTTAGTCCTGCCATGTTCAGTCAATTTGATTATGCTCTATCAGTCCCTCAACTTCCCCTTTATGCCTGACACAAAATATACTGCTGCCATCCTTCAAGTTTTACATATGACCTAAGGAATCCTTTAGGGACAAAATTGCACTACGATGCAGGGAAAGATCTTATCCACACAATTGTAAGTGCTTTTGTATGATCTAGAGCATGGATCTTGTGCCCCTTTAAATCCCCACAGCGACATTTTCCAGGGGCACAGTAGTTTGGAGGAATCAGCATAATGGTTTCCTCAGCTAAGCTATAATTATTTGGTACAAACAAGCTGGGGCTACCACAAGCAGGCAATAGAGACTCTAATCTACATTTAACAAGCTTGAATATCGGTTAGCCTTACAAACCATTATTCCCTCACCTCCCAAAAACCAGCAAATGCTGTTTGAAAAGCACTAGTATCTCACAAACATTTTCTGTTGGGGGTTACTATCAGATATACAGCCTTAAATTACCTTAAACATCCTCAGTGAATTATTACTAGAGGATTTTTATTGAATGTTCATGAGGCAAAAACTATTGTTGCAATAGCTTCTGCCAGACTAGGCAGGGCTTTTTTTTTTTTTAATATGAGGAAAGTTTCTTTGCTCAAAAATGTTAATTAGAGCCAACATAAATTTAGTTGAAAGATTCCAAGTGATTGCACTTGAGTCATTTCTAGATGCAGGGTGACTGGCATAAAGAATGCAGCAGTGAGAAGTTCAGCCTAAAGAAGCATGATTGATTGTTTAGAAAACAAAGCTAATCTAGTGGTTGTTTTCTTTATGCACAGCTAATTGCATACCAGGTAGAGTACCTTTCCAGATCATTCTGAGGCAGAATGAATTTGTGGTAAGATAGTATCACAGGTATTTCTGTAGGTAGGTGGAGGTGCTTTAATACTTGCAGGGATTGAAAGCAGATGCAATAACAGCAGAACAATGAGGGAAACACCAGAATTTCAGTACATGGCATAGCATGATACTGAAGTAAAACAGCTGAGATGGCATGCTACCCTACTTGCATCTAATATCCTCAGAAAGGCCTCAGATCCTCTACTCAGAGATGTATTCTCTGGAATCAGATAACAAGCAGTAAGTTTTCTCTTTCTATAAACCTAGAAAGATCCTGAAGTCCCAAGACAAGTAGGAAATTCAGTTGGGAAATAGGGATGTAAGTAGCAACCTGAACACCTGACAAAATAGGTTTGGTTTTGTGCCTTTATTGTTTATAGAGACATGAAAATACATATGCAGTTAGTGTAAGCTATATTCAAAGGAAAGAAAATAAAAGGAACTCCACAGTCTATACAAGTATACTTTCAACTTAACTAACAGCTACAACCTGAAGTTAGGACCCCAGAACTGATCAACTGGATATAGATGAAGACCCTGAATATCTCCTTTACTCTTTATGAGGGAGTGTAGTGATAAGACAAGAAGGAATGGTTTTAAACTGAAAGAGGGGAGGTTTAGGTATCAGGAAGAAATTCTTTACTGTGAGGGTGGTGAGACCCTGGAACAGGTTGCCCAGAGATGCTGTGGCTGCCCCATCCCCGGAGGTGTTCAGGACAAGGCTGGATGGGGCTTTGAGCAACCTGGTCTGGTGGGAGGTGTCCATGGCAGGGGGCTTAGAACTAGGTGATCTTGAAGGTCCCTTGCAACCCAAACCATTCTATGATTCTGTGTTGATGCCCCATAAAGATCACAGCTGCATCACTGACTTTTCCTCAGAGATGAGCACATTCAGTCCAGCTTCAAAACAGAAGACATACTGGTACAAGACTTTTAGCCTCTAGTCTTAGCTCCGGTTTAATCTCTGTGGTTCAGCAGAAGCTCTTGAGCCCAGGCACGCCCCAAGATACGGGATTCAGCTCTTTGCTTTAAGCTGTTATCTGATCCTAGAAGATACGGGGTCTTCTCACTTCTCCTCTGGAAAGCCGAGTCTGACCTTACAGTATTCAAGATGTAATTTTTCCATTTCCCTTATCTGTCACTCCTCATCAACTCTTGGTGGCTTCTGCTTGCTAGAACAAACTAATCTCTCCATTTTCAAAAGTGACTTGATGTTAGTCTTCCAGATGACAAGCAGCAACCCCAGCAAGAAGCATCACTCATCACATGCAGAGGTCAGATAAAGTATGATTTGAGCACACACACCCCTAGTTGAAGCTGCTAGGTGTTTTTAACTGGGTAACTTCCAGAAAGAAATGTTTTATTTTCATGGTAAAGAGGGAATCACAAACTTACATCTGTGGGGGAAAACAGGGGAGACACCTGTGATTCCCAAAACAAAGACATGAGTTGAAGTTGAAAAACTGAAGTCAAGTACTTGACTGAATACTGCATAATAGCACCTAATCTCGTCCTTTCAAAAGAGGTTTTGAATGCTATTTCTTTAAAGAAAGGCTCTACTTCTAACTGAATATTTTCTCTTATCAAGCTTATTCTGGTATAAAATAGTGGCTTGGCTTCCAACCCAGTTCCCATGAAGATAGTTAACACTTAGAGGATTCCTTTCTCTAATGTCAGAGCTGGCTGAACCCATTTATCCCACATAGGATTGAAAAAGGATAGCACATTTGCCCCCAAATTATTTTGCTGCTTTGGGCTGGTTCCCTCACTGTTTGCAAGGTGTTTATAGACAACAGTTTGTCAGAATTAACAAACTTGTGATTCAGGTTAAGGAACAACTTTACCATGTACTTGGTTAAGTCCTTGAAGAACAGACAGTTATTACCTTGATACAGTGATGTACATATTAATCTGAAGTATTGGTTATTACACCTGTTTGAAGAACTTAACTGTTAAGAGCAGGCAAATCAGAAAATAAAGCCAATTAGGCTATGAGCAACTGGCAGAGTAGTCCAGATCAGCCTGGTGAACAGAGGTTTGCAAAGTCTGCAAAGGACAGAAATAAAAAATAATAAAATGGAAAAATATAAGTGATTAAATATTTCCACCGTAACAGGAGAAGGGATTACACATTTTTCAGGAAAACCTGTGGATTGTAGCAGAGAAGCAAAACCCACATCAGTATCCTATTGGAAGTAAATATTCTTACTTCTGTCCCAGTGTTATAATAGAGGTGAAGATCACCTCACATGACTAATGATTCCTCATTGAGCACAACAACATTCAACTCGAAGACTTTGTGAGCAAAGCATGCTGGGTGTAAACAGCCTGAGCCAAGTAGGAAAAGCTGGGAGAGGACACAGTAGAAAGGACAAGAGCCAGAAAACATGACTACAAGTCTGAAGGGCATAAGATTATTCTACTTATTTAAACAAAGTAAGGCTTGACAGTAGGTTTTAAATGTGATCTCTCTATCAGAGAGGTAATGATTGGCTGAATCCAGGAGGATTATAGCATATTCTCTACATTTTATCAGTAACAAATATTATCATCCATCATGAGAAAGACACAAAGCAGGTTCTCTCTTTCCTTGACACATTCATTGATGACTCTCATGGCTTTACAAGCTGAGATTGCTCAATTCTTGCATCTTCAATTGTGAGCACACTCAAAATTGCCTCACTGCCAAGCTGCACAAGGGCACAGACATTTTTACATTCCACATGTGTCATTTTACACCTTCAGCAATAACACAGGAAGCTGAGGAAGAACATGATTTGGTTCTCATAGCATGGGAACAAGAAAGCACATTTTGTATTTGACTAACAAAGATCTTAAAGTTGATGCAAGTTCCTGGTCAACACATGGAGGTATTTGACATTTTACACCACAGCGAGGAAGCCCTTAGGGTGACAAATTTCATGGTTGTTGAAGCCTGTTTTAATGAAAAGTATAGCTTGCCCTTCCAGGCTGTATTTACTGGGAGTGCTGTGCTTAGTCATTTTACTTTTCCAGTTACAGTACCATCTTATGCAATAAACTAATGTGTTTACTGTTTGAACAATCACCTGCCAAATCCAGGTTTTTGGGAGGAATAAAATTTGATTAAAAAAAAAAGCAGCTAAGCATAACATCCTTAGATGTTTTAGGTTTTAAGAACCCAAATAGACTTGAAATACCTTCATGTTGCTTTGTGTAACAGTCAAGATTTAATAAAATGGGGGCACCGCATCCCTGTATAAATATATCAATATTAAATATATCATTTAAGTAAAATGCATTTATTATCCTGTAAGAACTTTTTGTTCTTCCAGCAACAAAATTAAGTTTGATGTATTTAGTCTATAAGCCAAAAACTTCTCTAGAGAAGTAGAGATCACCACATAATAAGCCAGCCATAGTTCAAAAGGCCACTTCCATTTTGGTTTATACCTTTATTTTTAAGCCAAAAGATACTTAAATTTCTAAGTTGCCATTCCACAGTAGAACAGCCATGACAGGACACATTACTACCCTTAGCTCCCATTCTGGTTTACAATCAAGGTGCAGTGAGTTTAAGTTAACTTCATTGGGGTAGAGAGGGGATAAATTTTTGATTTACTAGGAAAAAAAGATTCTGCAGGAAAAGAATTCATGTGGTAAAGTTCTTCCTACTTATACACACTGCAGTTTGCATTGACTGCAGATAACTCAAAGAAGTTTTGGGTAGGAAAATGTTCTCAGCTCTCCTTCCTTTGAGGACTTGGTATGCCCTTGCTCACCACTCATAATAGATAAGGTCTGGATAAACAGGATGAATATAAACCATGCAACTATATCCGGTATTTTCCCCATGGAAGAAGACTTGCCCTGTAACAATAAGCTTCAACCAGGCTTAAACTTTCATTAGAAAAATTCTGCAAATAAAGCATTACTAACCTTTTAAAACATGGAATTAGCATCGACACAAGTTTCCCCATATTCAGTATGACAAGTTAATTCCTCCTGAAGAAAATGGTGCAAAACTGCTTCCAATTTTCTTTAGGACACACATGGGGTGACATACCCAGCCATCTGGGTAGGCTCACGAGTGGCCTATCCCAGATTTCCCTGCTGGACAACAAATACACTGAACACATGTATTTGCCTTCTCACATGCTTTCTATTAAAGACTTCCTAGCATGAGGAGCAGGCATGGTTACCATTTGCTGGGATGAAGCTTGCTTCAGAAGCACTGGCAGTTAAACTAAAGTCATACTCCACATCCCACTAGATCACAGTGATACTTGGCTGTCACTTGGGATATATACCCTTCCCACATACACCACGAGTGAAACTCTACACTTAATTAATGAGAAGAGCTACCCAGACTTCCAGGCTTTCCCCATTCCCAACCTTCCACTTTGAAGTCCAGGGAACACAGATCTAACATACTACAAGTCCAGATATAAACAGTTTGAGACTCATTGGTCATGAAGCCTTCTATATTTTCATTCTTTCCTGCATGGTTGGAAGGGTGACAGCGTTATTACGAGCTTAAACCCTTTCAGATGCAAAAAGGCAGACTTGGGTAGCTTTAGTTTTAGCTGCTCACATCAAACAACTTCCAGAGCTACAGTTTGTCCTGAGAGGTTAACAAATTAATGAAGGAAAGTTCTGGGCTTTTGCTTGCTTTATCAGATATGATAGAGCTGAGAAGCTTCCAGCCTTGGCTTCCTAGCTTGCTCTCAGTCTAGTCCAATATTTAAAAAAAAAAGTCTTCAGCAAGTGCCAAGAATTTGCCAGTATTCTTTTATTTGAAGATATCACTATTACCCAGACAATTAAAAAAGGAAGTTCTTTAATCCCTCATCAAAATTAAACAAGAAAGTCAAGCATTATAACAGCACTAGCATAACCACACAAAGTAAGTAGAAAGGATGGTGGACAGTCGAGGCAAAAATAAGAGACTCATTTTCATTTAATATTTGTCACCAGCAGGCTTCCACTCATTCTCCAAGTTACAGGTAGATGCAATATTAATGAACTGAATGCTGCTACTGGAGATAAACAAAGTGTTGCTTTCATTTGCACAGTACTTCCACCCCGATCACAGTAATTTAGATGCAAGATGGACAGTATATTGCATGGTGGAGATATCATCAATCCAGACCTGAAATATTTAAACACATTAGACTCTGCCCTTATTAGGTAGTAAAGCCTTCATATTAAAGCTTGGGGAACTATTACCAACACCTTTCCTATAACATTTTTATTTTTTTAGCTACAAAGCAAGTTTACAGAGCATGCTCAAAGCACAGAACTGCAGCAGCTTTCTTAGCCCATTTGCTAGAGGCAAAATCTCCAAATCATTTGGACTGCAGCAATTTCTGCAGGTACAGCTGAAGCCTTATTCCCTGCTTAAAGCATTTGTAAGCTACAGAGTATATATTCAGCCTTAATACATTAATTGCCACGTAGGGAATGAAAGCTTTCTCTAGTAGGGATGTTTGACCACAGGCCACTTTCTAGCCTATGGCTTTTTTAGTGAGAAAGCCTCAAAAACATCAAAGATCCATGAAGGCCATCAGGAACACATCAATTAGTAAATTCCCAGTGGGCAGAAAGAGGTTGTGATCCAGAATGAAGGCAACTTGTTTTCAAGTTCACTGAAGGATTTTGCAAGTGAGATATTTAGAAATACCTACACAGACTCCTTACAAAGCCACCCAGACAGTGAGTCTGTTGACCAAAAGCTTCTGAAAGAGGCTGAAGTTAAGGGAACAGTGTAGCTATTATTGTACCAATGATAAATTTGGGCATTCATTACAACCAGTTATTCAATAACCAGCCTCAACACAGAACTGGAACTGATCTCTTGGAAGTGTTAATTTGGGAGCAGAGTTAATGAGGAAGAGAAAGCTGCTAAGTGCAGCAGAAGGAAATACTGTGCAGTGTCGAGCTGCTGGAATGAGCTCAAAGTTTGCAGTCTGATTAACATGTATGTTTAGTAGTTTGCAGTTACTGAGCACTGGAGTTTTTTTTGTCTAAGTGCAGCTTTCTATGAAGTGATTTGTGCAGCAGTAGAATGATGCAAAGCAATCTGTTCAAGGAGTACAGTCAAGTTTTTCCTGAACATCCCCAAGATACATTAGGCTTTAGGTAGACAAAGTGCTAACAGGCTAAGAATACCCTAAACCAGAGTAATAAGGCTCTACCTTAAATCACCACACCAAAGACTATTGCTTGCTCACAAGTATATTCTACTGTTCCCACCTATTAAAAGAATTCATACCAATGTAATATCAAGCTCACTAGATGAATAGGCATCTATGGAAGATGCCAGTACAAGACTCACTGGATGCAAACCCAAACACTAATGTGTAGCTTAACTAGGGAATACTACAGTTGAAAGGCCATGGTAGATATACTTTTATCTAGCATTCCAGTCCAGCTCATATGCATATAAAGAAGATTACAGAACCCACTAGTACTATAGGATCAAACAGCTCAATTTCAAATGGCATCCTGAGTTCTCACACAAATTATCCCAGAGTGACCACCTGGAAGAGGACACATTATCTGGTCCCATGCCATTTCTCCAGTAGATAGAAAATTACTGCTGTGCAGCTGCATATTGAGTTTTGAAGAGACCTGGAAGACGACAAATTAGAAAGGTGATTTAAAAGCAAAGCATCAGAAAAAAGCTCCAGCTGTAAAGGCAGCAATAATTGCAGGAGCAGGAAGGGTACACGTAACTATCAGATCACCCCCCTTTTCAGCAGGTTGAAGTGTTTCAACTTTAAGGCTGTTGCAACCAATGTGGCAGGAGCCACAGAAGTGCTCTGCTGTTGGAAACAAGCAGGGTAACTCCTGCTCCGAGAAGTGTAAGCCTTTTCCCTCTCTAGACCAAAGTTAGGAGCAGAACAAGAGCCAAGAAAAAGAAAGAGAACAAACCTACATCATGAGCCGGTTCCAGCAGATACATTTCAGACAGCAAACACTACATGTGTACTAGATGTGTTAGTGTTAAAGCAAGTTGTTCATTTGTTTTGGGTTATTTTTTTGAACTCTTGGGAGTTAGCTGGCCAGCCACACAACTCTAAGGAGCAATAGTTCAGACTGTCAAATCACTCCTCTGGGAGTACCCAGAGCCAGACTGCACAGGCCAGTGTACTTGCTCAGATATTCCCCTCATAAAAGGGAAAGTTATTTTTTTTACCCTGCAGGCATGTCTTCTCCCCACAAAAAACCCAAACAAAACCAAAAAGACCCTCAAAATCTGAAGCTCTTTACCTGGAAGCAAGAGATGCAGCATTGAGAGTATTTAAACAGTTGAGTCCTGTTCCTATTTGTACTCCTATAGGATTGATAAACAGGCTGTAGGTTAAACAGTGCTCAGATGAAGTGTATTCTAGAATTCTGCTTGCTGTGTGTAAGTGATGATGGGAAATTAAGTGGCATAGAAATCTGACTGTTCTGTAGTCATCACTTGTTGGGTTAAGCCACTGTTTTCTGGATGTGGTCCAGGAAGACTGATCATATATTCAAGGACAGAATGAAGATGATAACTGTGACATGCAGTTGTGCTTTCGTAAAAAGAGTGCTTTAGGTTCAGCCCCCAGTTAGATCATTTATTTATCTGGCAGTGAAGGGTGATAATGGCTTGTTTTCAAGTCTCCAAAATAAATGAACTATACTGCATGCAGAAGTAGTCCAGGCCAGCCAGCAGAGGATTGAAAATATGCAGGGTCAGCATAACACTGGTTTAAATTTCAGTTACAAAAACATTAGAGCTCTCATTTAAAACAAGATGAGGAAACTAGGTTCTCATTCTGCTCTGCTAAGAGGCCAGTCTTGTTCTTCCCAGAACACTGATAAAAATCCACCTCAGATATAATTTGCAAAACAGTTCAGGGATAATGTTTTCCTGCTGCTAATTTTCAAAGCATCTTCAGTCTATTCCTGAGGGTTAAGTTTTAGTTTACCTCCCACCCTTTTATGCCTTGCTATATGAACAGCAGCTACAATTTCATTCTTGCAAGGAAGGTAGGTCTCAGTCCACTTGCAGAGCACCTCAGGCCTTCAAATTAATCAGTCCCCATAACACTACAAGAGAAACTGTTAGTCAAGGTATCCTAAAGCTAGAGACTATAGTTTAATAGCCTATACCCTTCATAGAAATGAAGTCTTCCTCAGCACTAACGGGGTTTTAAGAGTTTCATTAATTGTCAATGTTGTGGAGACTAATTTCTCATCACCTATATATTGAAACTCACATTTGAGCAGACCACATGCCAAAAAGGGCTAAGCCAAGGGTCAGAAGCAGCTACTGAACTAAACCAAACTATTACCCAGAGAAAGCCTCGTGTCCTGATACTTGCCAGAGCCACTCACCAACAGCAAGCTCGATGAGAAGACCTGGCTGCTTCTCCCGAGTTGTTATAATGCAGGATGCCAGTTGCAGTCTAAATGACTTTACAACACTCCCTGGAAATGCCAGTGCTAAGGGGCTTTAGTTAAGCTACTGTGTGCCAGTTTCCCTAAGATGGCAGTTCAGAGCACACAAGCCACTCAGTGACTCAGACACTGCAGTGCTCCGAAGCCATCGCTGAGATGCCTCAAGTTCAGTTTTTCACTTGAGGCAAATTCGGTCTCCAGCAATTCTATTGGAGGTCTAGATTTAATAGCATGAACTCAGCTCTTTTTCATGCAGAGTATCTTATTCCACTCAGAGGAGTGAGCTGTGATACAGAAGCGTAACAGAATAACCAGTTTATTCAAAATAGAAATAACTATTCAGTGCTAGGATTCAAGAAATCCTCACAGTCCCCGCTGTGGGACATAATATCCTTTACCAGTGGAAGTTTTGGGAGGTTACAGCAAGTAGGGCTGTGACCCAAATGCAAGATGTGTGGGTAACTGATAAGCTGTTGACCACAAAACAGTCACCCGACTAGCAGCAGCTTACCAAAAGCACGTAAAGCCTTCACTTCACAGCATGGAGATCCACAGCTTCACACTCTCTGCTTCTAGGCTTGGTTTTTGGGCTGTCCAGGATCAACCACCTGGAAGGTGACTCTCAGACTGAAACACCAGCTGTCTGTCAAGCCACACACATGGTGTCACTCACCCCAACAGCAGGCATTCTGCTGCAATTTCTTGGCAACTGGATTTGCCAGAATAATTTATATTTTCTGCTTCTGTATGCCAACTTCTAAATACACAGCTCTGCTAGAAAGTTTATTGGACTCATTTAAGTAGTTAAAAAGCACAAGTAATGCTCTGCTTTAGAGAAGCACTGTTTCAAACACTTGTATCAAAGTAGTACTGGTCTATTAAGTCATGGCAATCATTGCACTCTGTATTCCCCAATTCAATCACACTGTTGAATGGAAGCTGGTTAGTAAGGCTGAAAATGTGGTGGAAGTTGAAGGACAGAGTAGTTATCAAGTCAGTTAAGCCTTCTCTGACAAAGAACAGTGCACAAGGCATTGTTGACATGGTTTTGATGAATCTTATGCCTATAGCTTCCCCCCACCTCCATCACTCAACAGCCTCATCACAGCCACAGCTGCTCTCCTAGCAGATCAGCTGGAAAGCCCCATTTCAACTCGAGTAGCTTTGTTCAGCTGCTTTTACACCAACCATCACATTATGGTCAGGCTGAAGTGCAAGGGACCCTTGGTTTTATCTCAAGCATGACACCACTGCATGTCCACTGTTGCTGACATGTACTTGATCATTTAATTCAAGTATTTTACGGTGCCTTTTACAGTTAGGAGCAACAGCAGAGGTACAGAGTGCTGGTTAAACCCAAAAAGAACTGCCAGCTGCAGCTTCTTGTGATGGGTGACATGAAGAGATTCGTGCTTTTGCCCAAAACACAAGTAGAGGTGCCCACATACTGTGGGCAAAACTGGCTGCCCACTCTAGCAATTGAAGCTTGGAGTCATGAGGTGTTCAACTAAGGAGGACTGCAGTACATCCCAGGCAGAGTTTACAGATTAAGGTAGACAAGATCAAATGCTAAGGTGTAAACAAACTGTTTATTGCTTAATCAGTGTCTGCTGAAAATACAGAAGTATTGCATGCAACTGTATTCACAACTGAAGACATTACCTTAGCAGCTAGAGGTCATTCCAGCCATTTATAAGATGCCTCTCAAAGCTTAAGCATCTTTTCTAAAGCTACTCAGTTGGAAACACATTTTGACTTCAGATGGTTTTTCAAGCATTAGATGCAGTTTCACTGCTGCAATACTCCACAGGTACCATCCAATGTTAGCAGTCTCATAGCTTCTAAGGAATGATCCATCTAAAAGAAGTTTATACAGGGACAGGGTCCACACATTCCAGCCTTAGCACACAAGCAGAGCAATATTAAATTACTAAGACCTAACTTTCTAGCTGTCAGTGAATCCAGGGCTGGAGTTTAAAGGTAATTAACCTCCAAGGTCACAGCCTCATGAGGCATGTCTAAAGTCAGCCCGCTTTCTCTAAGCTCCTCAGAGCCTGCATTTCCACATGGCAGAAATAAAGGCAGTTCCCTCAGAAAGCTCCTCAAATACATTACACCTTTGCTTCAGTTTGAAAGATTTAGGTCACATGTACTTAGACATACAAGCACATGTATTGTTTTAGTAGAGTTACACCATGCTTTGTTGGAAGCTACATAAATATTTCACTTGTACTGCCCCACTGAAAAGGCACATGAACAACATTGCACCTCAGGAATTTTGTTGTAACATGACACAGAAGGAGCAGCGAGTTCACCAGCTCAGTCTAACCACCTTCTCACTGCCTACTGAAGGACACCCCAGCAGAAGACATCTTCCCTCCTCAGCTTAAGACATGACAAACACAAGTGTTTTAAGCCAGACTGAACTGTGAAGACATTTCAGCTTTGAGGGAGAGGCTTGCTTTCAATTAGAAGCAGTCCTCACAGCATCCAAGCAAGATCTCATCAGCAGATATTGCTCATTCCTTTCTCAATGACAAACTCCCAGAGAGCAGCGGGCTCCCGCAGGAGTTAACCCTCTTGCGTAATGCATGTTATCTATAAAACCATACGCTCTCAGTTTTACTGAAGATGCCTCTGTCATACATAACTGAGTGTAAGAACTTCTATTATTTCTTTGCTGAGAGAAACCTGAGCCAACCCATGTAAACTGGCCTCTGATATTGCAAACAGGTAGCTAAAATAGAAGTTGTTCCACTGATCCCATCCATTACATCACAGAAATTGATATTTTGTCATGAAGACTCCCTTAAGTACTCAATTTAATCTCATTAACATAGGAATGAATCTCTCACTTCCAAGACAGCAGCAGTCACTACCTTTGACAGACACAGGAACTCATAGATGTTTTCGGATGCCCCAGAGACTACTGGGTGCAGTTTTAGGAGGTTACAGTAGTGTTAGCTTTTCAAACCTTACAGTAAAAACTACTTTTAGAAGCACTTACAGCCAGAGTGTCAACTAAATACTTTAATCTGTTATCTGAAGCCCTTCCCCTTATTTAGGAAGGGAAAAATTAGGCCTGTTGAACATTTCATCAATCCAGTATAATCATTAAACAAACCAAGCAAGGGAGAACTTATCTTTTGCAATACGGGTGTGGAGGAAGAAGGCATACACAAGCTGGGTCACAGCAATCACATCAGCAACCACTTCTGCCAGATATTTACTAAGAAGCCTGGCTTCTAGAGGGAAACAAAGCATACACCAGCTCTTTCTTTGAGCTCAAGTGCCTGCTTAAGCTGTATTTCATTAAATATTTTAGTAGCAGTGTCTGATCGAGGTAGTGGAACATAACGCAGATCACAGCAGAGTAGTTTCTACAGAGCAGTAAGGATACATGCTCTAACAGGGAAATTTCATCTTATAAATCCTCATAATGTTGCAGTTATCTGTATTCTGCATTTAGAGTGCTGCTTGCCCCTGCAGGTCTACTTCTTGTGACATCTTTCCAGAAGGAGAAATCACCTCCTCTGTCCAACATTCATCATCCCACAATGTCCCATTTGTAATTCACTCTATCAGCCAGGCTCTTGATTCACTCGCTGCACCCAGTGTCAAGTCAGAGTCTTGGCTACATCTTTTCCTCCCCTCTCCACAGAGAGTACTGGAAGCCAGTCACTGCCACAGAACTGCCCCGCTGGCAGAGTATTTTTCAAGGTCAAACACAGTTTCTGCACCTGCTAAAGGTGCTAAATTAAAGCATCTTAAAACTTCAAATCACTGATAACATGATCTTAAGGGAAACCGCAGCTTTCATAGGAGATTTAAGAGTTAAGTGCTAATTAATTTCCTCCCTCAGGACTCTCCCACCATCATGTAAGAGTAGGTGAGGTGAGATTCAACTATTTTATGGTAAAGCACTGAGATCAGGTTACAGATTAAGTGTGGAATTATTCAAATAGCAGACTAGTAAAGTAGAATAGTCTGAAAAGCTATACAATTTCCATCTTTGGTCCCTTTGTCAAGTCCTCTTCCAGCATATTCACCACCCAACATCATCCCAAAAGGGCACTTAAACACTTCTTTCTCACCCCATCTTCACCTAATTAGGACTCACTACCCCAAACACCTCAGCCAAGCCTCTCCAACCTGCCCCTTACTCATCCTACAATTCACCCCTCATCCCTTCCCAACCTCTGCAAGTGTCACCTCTACTTTGACTCAAGTCCTCACCACAGACCTCAAGCCTTTCCAATTTCTGCCTCAGCAGCCCCACAGCTCCCTCACCTCACTTTCCCTCATTTCTCATCCCTTTACCCCCTCTGCAGCCCCATATTCCCCTCACCCTAAAGCTCCTCATCCCTTTCACACCACTCTAACCCTATAGCTCCTTCACCTATATTTCTCCCTCACCTTCGCCGGTCCCTCGTCTCCCTCAGCCCAAACCCTCCCTCACCTTCACCTGCCCACAGCTCCCCAACCGCTCCTTACCGTCACACCCCCCTCCTCACTCCAGGCACCCCCTCAGGGCCCAACCGCCCCATGAATCCTCCCCCCCCCCGGCGACCCCCTTACCTGCCCCCGGGTCTCCCCCTGCACCCGGGACCTGCTCCGTGCGGCGGGCGGGGGAGGAGGCGGCAGTGCCGGGAGGTGGCCGCGACGGCCGGGGAAGGGGGGAGGGAGGGGTGAGGTCCCTCACGGCGGCACGAGCGCGGCGGGCGACACCGGGCACCAGCGGCCGCTTTATACCGGGCTCCTCGGAAACCGTCTCCTGCTTCCGCTTCCGCCCCCTCCCCGCGCGCCCGGGGGTCATGAATATGCAGCGAGGGGGGCGTGGCCACGGGGGGCGGGCGGGGGGCGTTGCTAGGGCGACGGGCGGGCGGGCTACGGGGGCGAACCGAGCATCGCCTCAGGGGCGGGGGTTGTGGTGGGGAGCGCGAGCGACGGTGCCACCTGAGGGGAGGCGTACGCGGACGGGCAGGTGTCATGGCGGGTCCCGCTGCCCCCGGCGGGGGGAAGGACGAACCCGCCGGCACCTCTCCTGGGGCCGAATTGGGGTTCCTGGCCGGAAAGGGAGCCCGTTGAGTCGAACCCGAGGGCGGTTGGAGGCTGCCACCTGCTCTGCCCCCGCGTTTTCCACAGAAACTCGACGGCGACGTGGTGCAGAGCTCACATCACCTCCCTGGTCCAGAACCAGTTGTGCCAAGTACACCTCCAAACCAACAGACTTGGAAGGTGCAGGAGTGGATGAGATTTGGGCAAATGCATTGGCCCCAAATTGCCAAATTTTTCCTTCATCGTGAGGAAAAATAACACCTTTTCCTCAGGTTTGGCCAAATGCAAGGTCCCATCCTCACCTCCGCTGCTCTTCACCCACCGCAGGCTCCTCTCCACGCACCAAGTCCATTCCCTACCCTGTAGGGGCTGTACCAAGTACCTCTCCAAACTAACAGCTTGGAGAGCACAGGAGTGGATGCCCTTCCCTACCTGAGGTAGTGTAAACGTGTCGACTCCAAATTGTTGAAATTTCCCTTCATCATGAGGAAAAATAATGCCTTTTCCTCAGGTTTGGCCAGCTGTGAGCTCCCATCCTGCCTCCCCACCTCGCCTCCTCACCCTCTGTGCGAAGGTGCAATTAGCGTTCTACATCTCGTTATATCACGTCTACAATATATAGCACTTGATATACAATGTGACCCCTAAGGAAATCAAAATACCTTGGTCCTGATTGCAGTCCTGCCACACTGTAAGCTTGCCATAAAAGACTGCATTTTTTTAGCTCAGGCATGTGGTGTTTTTTATTCCCAATTACTGATGTCTCCTAGCCTTAATTGTGCTGACTGCATTGGGCAGGGGAGCGTAATATTTAATTTTCATGACTTACATAAACTGGGGAGGCATAAAGTAGCGTGTGAGTGGCGTGTAAAAATGCACGTTATGTTGCATAAGTGTAATTGTTTTCTGTTTCTTGACACGCTGTTAACTACCTATTCCAAAACAATTTTTTTTTTTCTTTTTTATGGTGAACTTCGTTCTCTACAGCTCATGAATAAATAAACCACGAAGCATACCAGACTTAAGAGAAAGGAAAACCACAGAATTAAAATGGAAGAACTGTACACATCGACACACTATTAAAAAGCAGTTTGAATCTTGAATATAGGAAAAGGACTGTGATTGCAAGCCCTTAAGAAACAAAAACACCTGAGATTAATCTTTTATTCCAGAATTCTCTTATCAATATGCATTTACTTTTAGGTGAGGATTCCTCAAAGAACGATGGGGTTTTTTTACATGCTACTGTTTATAAGTATTGTAATGACATGGCTAGCTTTGTGAAGAAGTTTGGCAAAATAATTCTCTTAATTACCCTAATGGTAAAGATAAAGCTACCATACTGATGACAGCCCAGTGTAACACCTACTCTTGACAGTAAAACAACATCCATTATATCACAACTGAATGTATGTATTACAGCTTAACAAAACATTAAAGTTTATTCCTCAGAAGAAACAAAAATATACCTATATTTAGAAGAGTAGAAAAGTCTAATGACTTGTGGTTAGAGAAAAGACTTCAGTGGAAATTATATGAGACCCTGACACGACTGACAACACCAAGAAGGAATCTCAAGATGTGAGTGTAGATACGTCCTCTAAAATGTGCTTCATTATCCAAAGACCTGTGGCAGCCTGGGCTGCCTGTTGTTTTGACACCTCACTTTAAAATAACTGAAAAAACCCACACTTTTTGGTCCTTTTGTTGCCTGCTGTTGTGGAGAAGCATGGTCCTTACCTGGCCCTGACATTTTAGAGCTGTTCTGGCAATGTCCAGGCTTGTCCAGACGTGTCCAGATATTTTTCCACTGTATTTCCTCACGTGATTTTTGCTTGAGAGTTGTTAGCCGTCAGCCTTTAGCTGAGCTGAGACTCAGAAAGGGTAATTTCCCATAAAACAAACGTTTTAGTTTTAAAAATCCAGTTTTCTATCACGAGAGTGAGGGTGTGGGGAAAAAAAAAAAAAATAAAATCCAAGGCAGCAGACCCACCTTTTCCCTCTGAGGTTCTTACTCAACTCCAAATGTTTAACCCATAATAAATAAACGCATCCTCAAGCCTTGGCAGGGAGGAGTGAGTGTCAGTCAAGAGCCTGATGTGCTGTCCAGGCGTGTGCTCCGTTTGCCCGGGAGAGGGGCTGGTGTTTGTGGGACAGGGAGAAAAGCTCTTCAGCCCAGGTTGGAGACATGTTCTCCTTCCTGGCGTTTGGGAGGGTCTCCCTTGAGGGTCCCTGCTGGGCAGGGTGGTGGTTGTGATTCCCGTTCCTCCCCACGTCCCTCGGCAATGGGGAGGGAGTTGAGGCATTTCAGCGAGAGCTTTCCCTCAGAAAGCATCCAGAAGTCACCTTAAAATCTCTTTGTGACTTTTATTACACATGTTTGCATTTTGTGAGTCGTGTAGTTGGAGAAAGCCCCAAGGTACTGATCTCTCACTCGTCCTTGCTTCCACAGGTTTGTTTGGTATGAAGTACCCAGAGAATTAATAAAAATAATAAATCTACAAGACCTCTGAACACCGAAGAGCAATATCCTGCTCTAGAAACCTTGCTCTCTGTCTTGGCATAGAAATTGGAACCAGGGGTCTTCCCTACTTAATGAGATACGTTAGTTAACGAGACAGCAGGATCATCAACAAAGCTGCCATGAGTTCTCTCCGCTCCATTTCACAGGTACTTGGCTTACAAAATTGTTATGAAAATTTGCCATCCAGCCAAACCAAACAAACAACACCCCCAATATTATTTTACATGCGTGTCAAAAGAAATAACTTGCCGCAGGCAAAGCGGGTGAAGGAATTTTACGAGGCTGCGTCTGATCCTCCCTCTCTCCTCCCTCAGACAGTTAAAGAAATGTTTGTCTGATGAAAGGGGTAAGGGAGCAGAGGACAGCTGGTTAGGAATTAATCAAATGTTGGAGCATTATCATGCGATAATGGATTTAGCTGACTGTTTGCCAGCGTTCAGATCTAGTGTGAATTGCTTTATATGAAAAGCAGGGATTCCTAGATTATCCAAACCTCCCGAGAACCACTGCTGCTCCTAAATCCTTTGAAAGCTGTGACTTTAAAAAAAGGTAATTCTTCATCTGGATGGACGAAAGGCCCAAGGGATTCTTTTGACTTGCTTTCAGACTTAATGATGTTTGACACGGCCAACTTGTAGAGGTGGCTCCTAATTGGGAGTGGCTATGGGTTTGGGAAGCCTGAGGCTCACCTTGTAGCAAATCTGAGCACCTAGAAGCCCAGGTGAGGTCTCCCAGCCAGGACACTTGGAAACAGGACATGAAAAATGGATCTCAACTTTTGCACGTTTGGCCTGTGACTTATCCCTGGGGTATCTCTTGTAAAGGCTGAGATAATCTGATGGGAAACCCGTGCTCTGGGCTTGAAACTGCTCTTTAACCTTCTTCCCACCCTCCCCCAACATATGCTGTCATTAAGCTGGAACTTTAATGGCTGTGGAAAATGGCCCACGTCCCTTGATGCAATTTTTTTTCCCCCTAAAAGCTTCTAGTTTCTGCCTGTTGGCTGAGGGCTGTGGATTTGCCAACAAGCCAACCAAAGAGATTTTCTCTGGCTGCAGACAAGTCACAGACAGCAGGATACAGTGTGCCAGTTTGTGACAGGGACCCAGACAGGCTGGTCAACTTAGGTTGCCCGTGGTAACCAAAATTGACTTTGACTTCTGAGAGCCAAATGGCTTCAGATAGGACCTGCAGGTACAGAGTGCCACCCAGCTCTTTTGCCCACAGTTCTGTGATTCTGTCTTGTGCCCAAAGTTTACCCATTTGGAGCCAGCTGGCTCGGGTCACCCTAAGAGCAATGTCAACAGCCCTAAGCAAACAGGGTGGTTCAGGTGTTGGGTCTGTTTGCATTTCTCCTGGGATGAAACCTGGAGTAAAAACTGTAGCTATACCTTCCCACGCCATCCCCATATGGAAAACAGCAGTTATGTTGGGAAGATGCTGCTAGAGGCTCTGAGATGCATTTGCTGCTGCTGCCACTTGTGAGGTCTCATCATGAGTTCGTGCCTTGAAAAATGAGAGCTCTCTATCATTAGTTTCCTGGTTTGCACGGCTAAAAAGTGGTATTAACTGCTGCAAAAATGATCCTGCTTCTTGAATTTACGTGGTCTATAATTATCTTCACACTAAAACTGCAAGGAATTAAGCTCCAGAAGCAGTTTGTAGTTGACGAGGGATGACTTGACAGGCCTTCAAGAACTGCGGCTTTCAGTCCTCCCTTCATGCCAAGAGCCGTTAAAATGCTGCTGGAGGGCATTTGGGGGTGGCAGGGCTTGTTCTCTTCAGTCACTTCTTCCCTTGCGATGGAGAGACCAGAATCTCTTTTTCTTAATGTTATTTACTCTTTCTGTTTCTCTCCGTTTGGGCAATGAGCTGAGCTGAGCCACTTTTCAAAGCCACTGAGCTGAGCTGAGCCACTGCAGCAAAGCCCCAAGTACAGGAGGCTGTTTAGATCTGAGATGATTTTCAAGTGACCTCGTTCGCGTTAGCCTTACCCTGGTGAAAGCTGCCCAACATTATTGCCAGTTTACACTGGCAGAGACATAGAAAAATGACCTGTTCGTTTTCTGGCTGCAGAGGCTCCTGCAAGCCTGCTGGAAAGCCAACTTTACTGATGTTTCACCTGAGAGATCTTGGTTTCTTAATGCCTCATAACACTGTTTCATGAATGAATTTATAGAGGGCTGACCGTTGGGTTAATTCCGTGCAGAATAAAATACCGTATTTTATCTGGTCACAACACAAATGCTTAGTTTATAGCTGTAGGCACTAAAATATGACCTCTAGTTAACTGAGCATCTGTCCCTACTCATGCTGCCTGCTTGTTTTGCAGCCTTTTAGCTACAGCTGGATTTAAACTGTGCAGGTGTGAACGGGCACGTCTGTTTTCATCACCCAGGTGGGACCTGAGGCCTCTCCAGCCTTCCTGGAGGACACACTTTACTCTTTGCTCTGCTAAGGCCTGTTACAACCACGTGTTGGGATTTATCTCATCTCTTCCCTTGCCTAATCGGTCACATACCTAATTGGTGTTTACAATATTCCAGGTCCCAGCATAAACAGGATTTCAAATTGTTTAGCCCTGTGTCATGAAAACTGTCATCTGCAAAAAAAAAACCAAACCAAACAACAGTGGTGCTGTCTGTATTTTTGGAAAATCCTAGGAAACAACAACACACCTAAGCTAGTGACTTCTGCAGCTATGACTCAGTTTTAGCAGAGGTCCACGAGCCGTCGCAAAAATAGACACTGTTTGTGCTGACTGCATTTGGGGTTTTTTTACACTCCCCTGAAAACATGAGTAACGCTCACCTGGGTGATGGAAAAGCGGGTTGGATTGGCACTGGTTGGCAACGGGATGGAAAATTAGTATGTAAAGAACCTGGTGATTAAGATAATAAAAACAATGTTAAAAATCTTAGACGAAGCCAAGTTTTAGAGCCCTCGAGCTTTTAATTGTGAAACTGTTGGCTCTCGTTTTGTTTCTGAAATAGAAATCTATTTAAATGACTTAAGCAACCCAAGTTTCAAGAATAACCCCGAGCAGACTGTTGTAGTTGTGACTGAGAAACTGCAATGAATCGGGTGAATACTTTTTAGTCGACTTGCTTGATTTCCAAACACAACCAAACAACTGCAACCCCCAAAGTGTTTCATAGGAAAGTAATTTTAAACTTCAAGGAAAAAATTAAAGTGTGTTCCCAAAGTCCACAGCTGATTGGAGTGGAAATTCAAATCCCCAGCAAAATACAGAGATTTTTTTTTAATCACTTCCCCCCTAAAATTTGGGTGAAAACTGACACATTCACAGTTTTTAGAATTAAAACAGTTGTGTTCAACAATTTGTCCCTTTTCCTAGACCCAAGTGTCACCCTAGTCATCCATTTCCATTGGTGTTTGATTTGGGCAAGTCCTTTACCTGAAGCACAATGTAGATACTACATGCTGTTATTTTTGGGGTCTAGTTTCACTTCACAGCTAAAACGATTTAAAAGCTGGTTGATCCCAAAAGGAACAACTTTTCGTTTTCGTCTGCTGATCGTATGTGCTCAGGATGAGTCAGTTCACTGAGCTGATTTGGTGGGAAACCCTACATTAAAAAAAATGAGTAGTTTTCTGTTGAATAAACCTCTCACATGGACAGTCCTAAACCTTGTCTTGGCTTGCGGGGCCTGGCAGATAATGGTCAGGCCTTTTTGCGTAATATTGTCTGTCCCAGTCACCCTCCAGTTCTCATTTCTTATCCCTATGAAAAGAGCTGCACTTTCCACTTCTTTCTCAAGCAGTGTCATCATCTTCCTCGGACACTTCCCACATCTCCCCAGGGCTATGACACGACCTGTTAGAGGGGACCCTGGGGGTGCCACTGCTCTTTTGTGTGAATGCCAACTGCAAGGGACCAGGAAGGTGACAGAGATGTGCTTTCCTGCTGCTCCTCTTCCTTGGGCAACCCTTGGGCAATCCATTCAGCAGCTTCTTTTCTTATTTTTAAAGGGAGCCTGGAGACTAAGCTCCTAACTTAAGTACCTCAAAGAGCCTACCACTTTGGTAGGACCAGAAGTTTTCTATTCCTGATTAATTTTTTGCTCCTATTATTAGTGAATAAAATGCAGCAGGGAATATTTTCTGAATATGTCAGAATAAGAATAAAGATCCTTTCTTCTCGAATGGGTTTCAGCCGATTTTTCTGGACTGGCCAAGCATTTATGCTGGGTCCATAAGGACATCTTAGCACTCACCTGGGCCCGAGCACACAGAGGTGACAGATGCTCAGAAGGTGACTATTTGAATGGAGATAATTTGCAACCTCGAGAGCAGACTCGAGAGGTTACGGCTTATAATAAAGAAGTTAATAAAAGTGAAAGGAGAGAAAGTTCCTAGCAATGAGGTTATTTGGGAGGTTTAACAAGCTCCCTAGGGAAGCACTTTTGCTGTGGAGATCTTTGAGAAAAGACCAGGAGAAAAGTTTTTGAGGAGTTTGGATTTTTCCTGTCAAGTAATCAGTTGCATTTCTGCCAATAAAAGGCCCTCCCCGGTCCCAATTAAACAAGAACTGGCCTGAATGGATTGCTCCAAATTTGAACAAAATATTTTTTTTCCAGCTGGCAAAAGTTTTGTGTATTTTCCTCACTCTGTTTTTTTTTTTTTCCCTGTTAGTGGTTTTGGTCAGACCAGAAGCATATGTTGCAGAATCTGCCAGAAAAAATGTTTTCACAATTGATATTTTCTTAAATGCCTTTCAGAAATTGCCAGTCAGTGCCCTCGGAGACAGAAATCCTCTCTTCAACAATACAACAGGTACAGAACAGATACCAGCCACCTCCTGTTTTATTCTTACCATCTGTTGACCTGGAGACCTGCTGGTGCTGGCTCCATAGTTCATTCTATCATTCTCCTTCCTTCTGAGATGCCCAACAAGCCTGTGACATTGGCTTCAGAGGTTTATTGATCAACCCCTGACGAGCAATGCTGGTCCCCACGACCTCTCAGTGTGATCTGGTGAGGCTGTGGTTGGAGCGAGGCCAGAGCAGCTCAGAGGAATATTCAGGGACCATCAGACACTGAGCTGAGCTGAAATGGGGATTCTTTTCTCCTGATCAATAGTCCAGAAAACGACCTGTCAGGTGGCCTGGGCCTTTCATATTGATCTTCAATTACCTTCCTGCACAAACTCTTCCTCTTCTGAGAGGGGTGAGTGTGTTCTGTAGGGGATATCAGTTTTATAGCATCTCTTTGGGTTTGTTTTGAACTTCATTTCCCAGAAATGAGAGCTGATACTGTCCTGCTTCCCTTTGGCTGCCCTCCCCCCTGCTCTGCTTCCCGCTAGCCAAGTGTTCCCCCAAACCATTTCTTCTTGCAGGTCTGTGCCTTGCTGTGGACTACAAACTTCAACCCATTTTCCTGTGGTTTAGGATATAAGGACTCTCTAATGCATGAATTTACTCATATCAAATACCACAAAATCCATATTCCAGGTGAGCCATTTGCAAATCTCCTGCTCTAAGCACTTATTTTATCAAATTTGCAGCATTTCATCCACTCTGGGATTTTGATCTCCCTCTGAAATGCAGCTGTATCTCTCAGGAAAAAGGAGCAGTCATGCTGTTGGACCAACCTCACATCCTTAGAAAACTGGCATAAAATTCAGAGACAGGGACATCCTTATAAATCAGAGTCCCCAGTGTCTCCAGGGCTTGGAGGCTGTGTTTGCACACCTGAAACTCTGTTTTGCCCCAAACCTCTGAGCTCCATCTGAATTCTGCGCTTGAATCATAGAATCACAGAATCAAACAATGATTTGGGTTGGAAAGGACCTTAAAGACCATCGAGTTCCATTCCCCTGCCATGAGCAGGGACACCTCCCACCAGACCAGGTTGCTCCAAGCCCCATCCAGCCTGGCCTTGAACCCCTCCAGGGATGGGGCAGCCACAGCTTCTCTGGGCAACCTGGGCCAGTGTCTCACCACCCAGCCCCTGGAAAACTTAGAGCTGTTCAGACATTTGTTTCCACTCTGTACGTGACAAAAAAGACAGAGCTGGTGGTAGCAGCTCTGGCACCTCTGGCAACTGTGCTGTTCATGGCAGGAAAAAGTGAAGCTCTTCAGCTGCTCCATGACCGTTTCCAACTCAGCCAACGGTATCTTATTTGGGCAGCAAAAAGCTTCAACAAGATTTCACACATTGCAGGGATGGATATTCCACCACCCGTCTCGCTGGCAGTTTGCACAGTTTACCTTTTTAGAGATCAGAAATAGTGTGCAGGTGCAGAAATTCCCATTTTTGTCACAGTAGGATTCCCATAGTTTCTGTGTGTGTGTGTGTTGCATTCATTGACTTTACTTTCTCTCTAATGACCTACGAGTATCTCTTGTCTCGTGGAATTGAGTGGTGTTTGCTTGTTCACAGTTTCCTTTCCTTCCGTTATCCAGCAAAGAAAGTTTGCTTAAGTGGCTTTTGTGAACTCTTTCAAGATCCCCAGAAGGATGATACAGGAAACAGAGAGTTTCCTTTCTATACAAACTTCTAGGGTGTTCCCATAATAGCCTGAAATTTATCTGCACTCAACAGCCTGCAATTGGACAAAAAAATTAATGAACTGTCAAGGGATCAGGCAAAACACAATTAACATATCAGAGAGAGGAGAGCTTGCAATAAAAAAGAATCCTCCACTTCCATAGCACCTTTTATCCCATGTTGCCAAACACTTTCCTTTCTATGTTTCCAATTACTTTACAAGTTGGCCATGCTTTAACCATTCAGCCTGAAATTTTCCATAATTGCTCCCTGCCTCAAGTCAAATACATTTTTTTGGAGAGGAACGAAGCGTGGAAAAATTACACACACACACAAAAAAAATCCCTCTTAAAAAGGTGCAGTCGTATTTCACTGACATCAAAACTAAAGAATTAGTTTTATGAATGTTTAAGTTTTGCCTTTCTTTATTTCAGAGAGCACTTGTGCACCGCAGGAGCCTGGAAGGGGAATGAGACGCTTGGCTGGGCTCTCAGTCTGTCGCCCTTTCCGTGAAAACGCAGCTGGATTTGTCCAAGTTATAAACCACAGACAAACCTCTCTTTGAATGCAGCAGAGGTAGGCTCACACCTCCTGTTTGAATGCTTTCTGACTGCTAAAGCAGCCCCCCCTAAAAGCAGCCCCCCCTAAAAGCAGCCCCCCCTAAAAGCAGCCCCCCGTGAGCAGAACATCTGGACGGGGAACGACAAAATGGATTCTCCTCTTTCGCGATTTCACCCTGGGTGACCTGGCGCAGTGGGTGAGATCTGGGAGGGTTGTAGTACTGGGAGGGAGGGCAGGGCCTGTGTTGAAAGCTGACAGAGTAGAAATGTGAGTCATTAAAAAGCAAAGACCAAACTGTAAAGAAACAATTACTTACATATTTAAAAAAAAAAAAAAAAAAGAAAAGAAAAAAATCAGATCTGGAAGGCACCTTCACCTGGTGGTTGACACTCCCAACAAAAGCACCGTGTTATTCCACAAGTCTCCCATGAGATGAATAAACCTTGGAATAAACGTTGCCAGGAATAATCACGGAGCTGGAATAGTATAATTGCTCGACTCAACGCAGGCAGAGAACAGATAGGGAACCTGTGCTTTTCTTCTCCTGCCCACTTCCTTCATTTCAGGGCTGTGCGGGGCTGGGGAACGCTGGGGCTTACATTGACCAGAGCAGTCAGGACACCAGAAAAAATAAAAAAAAAAAGCTTCTTAGCAACAGCTTTGCAGCATTTGTTGATTTTAACTCCATTCCCAAAAGCAGTTAAAGCAGTTGCTGTGCTGCAGCGAGGCAGGCCGGTCTGCTCAGCAAAAGCAGGTCTGTGAGGAGCAAAAAGCTCTTGACCTGCTGGGAGCCGACAGGTTTCATACCCTCCCAGCTCTGATCCTGCCATCAAGAAAATGGCTTTAAGCCACTTCAGACTCCAGCTCTGCCATTAGTACTCTCCGGTTACGGAGATCAAAGGACTGCAAAGGGCAGTGCAGCGAGGAGGAGATGCCGGCAACAGCTTCACCTCCCCTCTTAGAGGGGTTTGGTCCATTTTCTCAAGCAGAAGAAGACCAATTTTGTGGAGCAGATGCCACCGCAGCGTGGCTTGGATGGTTTGGCAGCACACTGGCACTCCCACATCACAGGAGCCCAGGCATTGCACCAGGCAGTGTTAACAGCAGGGCTCTGGTCCCTTTATTTTAGCAGTAATTCATGGTGAACCAAAAAATCAGATATTTAATCTGCTGCAGAACGACCCGTATCTGAACGGCCACAGGCAGGAGAAGATGTGAAAATGGTTTGTTTGGGTAATAGCAATTAGCACAGCAATAGCTTTTATTAATTTTCAACAATGGCTTGGGGAAATTAATCCTTTTTGGTTTTTTGGTGTTTTTTTTTTAAATTAAGAAACAATAATTGTCACTTTTAAAGTCAAAAGCCTTGTGTTTACTGAGAAAAGGCTGGTTTTAGTGACGGGAGCCTCTATTTTGTTCAAGCCAAAAATTTCATGTGAAACAGTACCATTTAAAATAGTCTCTGAGAAAAAAGTCAAGAGGTTCTGCTATAAAATTTCATGATGCAGAGAAAGACACCGAGGAGGGTGGTTGATCTGGGACTTCACATGCTTGGAAGGTTTGGAAGCAGGAGCATGGAGGAGCTCCGGTATGTTTGCAAGGTTAAAAGGGATTTGGTGGGTCCCCAGAAATCTTGTGACAGAAGGAGGTGCCAGGTTTGAGCAGGCTGTCTAATCTGTGAGAGCTATTTACTGGAGACAGAAACAAGAGATGTCCCCTCTGGAAATAAGGATCAGAGGTTAATTAACTATGGGAACATCCTACCGAGGAAGCCATCCCGTGAATTCCTAAATGGCAGCTCAGGAGCCTTGCCATCAGATGTTTTAGGTGTCCAAATAAGCAGCTCACCACGTTGTTGTGGAGATAACCTGCTTTTCTGCTAATTGCAGAGGGATACCAGGGACCCAAACCTCGGAGCTGTGAATACCTCCTGGGTCCCTACTGCAGGACCGTGCCCTACTTTTGTGTTTCTCAGGGAAAAAGCCACCTCCAGTCTCCAGGAAAAAAAAAAAAAAAGCAAAACAAGGACGAATTTGTGCACTTCCACTACTCTGTTTTCATTTACAGCCAATTTCTGCCAAACTTTTGAGTGTCTATTTAGAATTTTGATTTCCTTCCTAATGGCCTGTTTCCGTACTGGGCTGCGTGTTCCTTTTTTTTTCTTTTACTAACAATTTTGCAGCTGTTTCACAGTCCACCTGATGATATAAACTCATCACTCCAGACACAAGAGGAGTCTGAGCTGAGCACAGACTCAGGTTTTGGAGGTAAGGTTTTGGAGTCAGCCTCGTGTCCGAGGAAGAAGACTGCGACAGGCTGATAACTGGGGGCTCTGGGAATGTAATTGATGGGCCCTGTTTCCAAGGAATGGCCAGCAAGGTCACGGTTTTGAGGCTGTAAGGGCAGAGCCTTTTCCCAGTTGCAGCCACTACACGTGCCAGCTTTGCTGGTCCCCTCTTCTCATGTCACAGGATCACTGTCACATGAGTGCACGGTGGGTGGGGGCGAATGCCCTGGCTGCTTTGAGCATGCTGCTGTTGGCTGCCCAGCCTGTTTTCTTGCCTGCTAAATCTGTGAATACAGCCTGGCGATTGCTCCAGCTGTAACTTAAACCTGCTCAGGGCTCTTTTTGGGGAACGCAGCTCCTGGCTGAACTCTCCTTGTCCCTTGCAAAAGGGCTTGTTTCAAGTAGCCTGGAAGCCAGCGTTGCCCTGTGTAGATGGGTGGTACATGATGCTGTGAATCTGCTGAGGGTATTGGTTTCTTTAGCTGCCCTTCTGCATCTGCTTGTGGTCATCCAAGCTCTCCATTATCTCCATCCAGCTGCATGGAGATAATTTGGGTGCAAAGAAAATAATTTTTCCCCGGCACAAAAGCCAGAGCTGATTCTTTTTGGACATGGAGGGCCTGGGCTTGGCGTACATTGAGTCCTGTCCCTGGGCAGTTTAATCTTACCAGCCAGAAGCCTGTATGGATTTAGACTTCCATATGCAACTGTTTGATAATCACGTTGCCATGGCTACATTTGAATCTTGCAATAAATGTGTAATTTCACACATTTACATCAAAAGGAACTCCAGGACATAAAACTGCGTAACAAAGCAAGCTGATCTCTCTCCATAAGCACTTTCCATTTTTAACACCATATTATTATACTCATTGGGTTTTTTGGGGGGCAGGATGAGGGCTAGAGGGCAGGTTTGACAGCCTGGAGGACAAGTTCTTGAGGTCATGTCTACACTAAGGCTTCCCCAAGGCTGGCATCAGGCCAGTTGCCCTGCTGTGGTCTAAGTAGCCCTTTCCATGGCAGCACGGGTTCAGTTGCCACTCCTGCTGCCAGTCTCCCTGGCAGCTGCAGGGTACTGAGATCTTTTGCAATTAAAAAAAAAGGAAAAAGTTGAACGCAGGTGTGCCTGAAATGCAAGGAGAAGGACAGAACAAAGGGAGTGAAGTATGAGGGATCTGATGCCCACCTCTCTTCCCAGAGTGGTCCCTTCCTCCCCTTTTCAGCCCGGTTGTCTCATATCTTCCTCCCTGGATGCTTGTTTCCTCTGTCCCACCTTCTTCCATGGGGTCTCCTTATCTCACCAGCTGCCTTCTCCCAGTCTCCTTGTCCTACTTGCCCCCAGGCTGTCCCTCAAGTGCTCTCTCCCAACTGCTCTCCCTCTTCTGATCTGGAGAGCTCCTTGTCCCACAGTCACCCTCTCCTAATCCCACAGCAGCTCTTGTCTTGGTCCATGCCTCCTTCCCTGCCTCTGGGGAGAGGCGATGGGCAGGTGAGGGTTATTTAGAGAGGGGCAGATAGCAGAGAAAAGGCTGTACCCAGGGTGCAACCTCAACCAGGAGCAGCTGAAGGCAGTGGTGGATGGCAGAGATGCACCCAGCGAGCATCAGATCTGGGGAGAAATTTGCATCCAGACTCTATCCCTGCTGATTTCAACGGATTTTTTCAGGAGCTCGAAACTTGGACAGTTCTGCCTTAGTTTTTTTTTTTTCCCCATAGCAACAGCAGCTGGAACAGCGTCAGCACCGAGGCTACAGCTGGGCTCTTCCTTGCTCAGAAGCAAAGAGGTGCTGGAGAATCTTAAATACTAACAAAATATGGGCAAAGTAAACACTTTCACCTCACTCTATGAATATACCGATGTGTAGAGAGGAAATTTGACTGAGAGAAATGCCCAATACTGACAATTTCTCTGTGAGAAATTGGAAAAGCAAAAAATATTGTAAAAGCTTAAGATCTTTTTTTTTTTTCAGTTGTTTATACAATTGAAAAGTTAAGTAAGCCTAATTATTGAGGTTATTGGGTTTAATGAGTCACCACCTTGTTCTTATTATTCCTGGTTTCTGTTGCCATAGGATGAGAAGCTGCAGCTGGGCCAAGCTGTGCTGCACCACAAACCCTCACGTTTGATATTCCAAGATTGAGACATAGGAAAATAGGTGGGCTCAGCCAAGCAGGGGAACACAGGTTTGCCAGTATGTTGTGTGGCAACCTCAACATTGTACTGGGGGGGTAAAGATGGGTTTCCATCAGCGGGGGCTGCCATGGGGTTGATTTGTGGATGTTTCTGTGGAGCCCTTCCAAAGACACATAAAAGAAGGTATGAGGAGGTTGGCCACAGAGGTTACCAATGTTCTTGTTGGTGGGGATCATCCCACCATGGTCAGAGAAGTCACAGGGCTTTGAGAGCAAAGATCTGAGTTTGATGTTAAGGAGGAGGGATACAGCTGGGAAGCAAGACAAAAGGAGAGGTCAGGAGAAGAATCTCCATGGCAGTATCCTGAATGAGTAAGAGTGAAGCATGATCAAGGCCCGTGGAAGGTACTTTAGTACCAGAGCAAGGAATAGGTGTGCAAGAGATTTACCTGCAGGGCTGGAGAAGCTGGGCTTGAAAAAATCCACAGGGTTTAACTGCAGCCTAAATTTATGGACCTTGAAAGAGAGATGAAAGTGAGATGGTGTTCAGCAGCCATGTCTGCATGGCAGATAACACATCCTGTTGCTTGCTGTGTTGTAAGAAGATTTAGGGAGAAGGTTTAGGAGGAAAGGGATGTCAAAAACTCTTGTTTTATCCAGGCTGAACTTTCGTTCATCATTAAACATCCATGAGACATTTCCTCACCGAGAGCCAAAACAAGCCTGCAGGAGGAATTTGGGATCTTGATGGAGGAGGATGAGCTTGCGTGTGTGTTAGCATGTGTGCTAACTCCCATCTGCTCTTCAGATCAGGCAGCACCACGAGCCTGCGGGGTGGAGGCAGGAACATTCTAACCCCCAGTGTTTCATCGATTGCTTTCAATTGATCAGTTGTGTAGAAACAAAGCAAACCAAGTTTCCGATCTCTTGGATGGAGCATGTCAGGCTTGCTTCCAGCAAGTTCATCCTTTTCTGCTGACCCTGCACTTTCAGTTCTCTCTCTGGAACGGCAGAGAAAAGTCCTCTTTGAGATGGACAGCTGGCCTCAAAAACAAAAGGGAAGATTTGCCAGAAGAATGGACTACCAGACCAATTTTCTTTCTCTCTCAAAGGGCATCTACTAAAAATGCCACGGGAGCAGGTACAGGACGGGTATGCACAGAAGTGAGCTGCTCCGTGAGAGTGAAAATCATCCTCAAGCCATTCTCCAGTACGGTTCCTCCCTGTTAGCCCACCAAGAAGCGTGGCATAGTCCTTTGTCTTATCTGTCAACCCATGTACCTTAGTGTCCAAAGCCTGGGAGCAAAGGGAAACCCTCACCTTTCTCTCTATGGCATTGGTAAAACATGCCTCTCCTTTTCACAGAAACCAAAATCTGGCCTTTCCTGCTCAATTATCCAATTCCCAATACTTCCCAGAGCTTGAATGCTGGACTGCACCAAGGCTCCAGAGAGAGATTAGCATGGACTTGCTTTGGCTGTGGATGACCTTATTCTTTTTTGCATTTATTCCTCCTAGGGGATCAAGGAGGAGAAGGAAGGGGAGGGTGAACTACAGCTAAATCCTGTTCTTGGATCTCCCTTCAGCCAGTGAAGAATGAGCTGTGTACCTAAATGAACCCAAAAGGCACTGTGACATCACCCAAGCGGGACGTGGTGGCCTCTTCCCAAGTGCCTGAGCTGCCACACACTCCGGCCATGCTCCAGCAGGCAACGCAGCCCAGGGACCCTGGGGACAGAGGCAGGGCTGCTGCCAAGGCACCGAGCTCCTGGAGCAACTGGAAGGCAGCAAACCCGGGGGTCATGAATGCTGTCTGGAGCGAGTGACCTGGATGTGTCTGCCCAGACTTCATACAAAGAGGCAACGTGGTCCCGGCTCCGTTGCCCAGAGGGCTTTGTGTCGGAGGCCAAAGCGGATGCCACACCACGTGTGGAGAGCCACAGCTCTCGCCCAGTCGCAGAAGAGGCCACTGTTCTCCTTGGGACCTGCTGTGGGTCTGAGGACCCGTCTGCACAAAAGGCTTGTCAAAATGGATGCCAAGAGCATCCAGCCTCTCCACCAGGCCTGCCAAAGCTTCCTGATAGCAGGCTGCTCTGCAGCCTAATGCAGCTTCACTAAGGGAGAAATTCAGACGCTCAGGATGTTCAGACAAGAACTGCAGAATATATTAGTGCCTGTCCATGTTTTTTTCACTCCCACAGCCACTTCATCTTTGGATTTAAATCCCACCTTGTGCAGGGCTGTTGCTGTGGTTTTCATAGATCGCTAAGGCAAAGTTAGGGCATATTTTTCCTGGTGTGTTTATCATTGTTTTCTCTGTTGCCTTGTGCATGTGAGAATTGTTAGCTGAAACCTTCTCCTCCCTTCCAAAGCACAGTGAATCCTCTGGCAGTGATGAGTGGCCCATGGACTACAAATGGAGAAGAACCTGTCCCATCCTTTCTCTCTCCTCAGAGTTCATGTCTGCAGCTTGATGATCATGTATTTGCTCGATGTTCATGAATACAGTGGTCAAACACATACAACGGTCCTTTGCCTGAGAATTAGCTAAGAATTATGTCAAATACCCTGAAATAGGTCTGACAGGACAAGTAGAGGAGAGCCAGCAGGTTACCCAATCTGCCTCCAGTGTTGCTCAATCCACCTTCGCATGACTATAGGATTTGCTGCTTCTCTCCCTTGTAAAACTGCGTGATGAAGCAGTTTTCCTTAGGCATTTGCCAATTCTGAGCATTATTTAGTGTGTCACATTGCAAATAAAGCAAAATGCTCAATTTCCACTACTTTTTTATTTGGGGCTGAAGTTTTATATCCCCTGGTCCTTTCTTTGATGGGTTATTTATAGTCCAAATTCATGGACCTTTCAGGGGCATCAAATTTGATCAAGGAAGAACTAGCATCGCAGTTTTCTACAGACTGAGAGAACATGGGGAATTTTTGCTAGATTGTCTGGAATAAATACAATTTTTCCACTGCTCTTCAGATCAGGCCAATGTACAGGGTACCAGGGGGTGGACTAGTGGGAGAGGTCTCTGCTTCCCCCTCCCTTCTGCGTGCCGAAATGAGGGACCTGATGAGACTGCAAGCTTGGGTGAAAG
This sequence comes from Scolopax mira, assembly GCA_004320125.1. Classification (NCBI taxonomy): domain Eukaryota; kingdom Metazoa; phylum Chordata; class Aves; order Charadriiformes; family Scolopacidae; genus Scolopax; species Scolopax mira. Next base: position 131,070 of record BJBW01008200.1, read on the forward strand.
AGGGGTGTCTGCCCCAGAAACATCCCTCCAGCTCTCTCATGTGGAAGGGAGAGACTCCAGCCATTTCATTCTCTTAATTAGGAAGAACTAGCATGTGTCCATCACTCACCACGAACCAAGAGGTACGATTAATGTATTTGTGATACTTCTTGGCTGCCTGAGGTACTGTTGTGTGGTAGAAGTTGACAAGTTGGGCCAAATAAGGACTTAAAAACTCCCTGTTTTCACAGTAGCACACACTCCAGGTCAGAGTGGGCACAAGGCTATGTTGGGCCAGAAATTTCAGCTACGCCTGTGAATATACACACACTGCCCATTTTCCTTCCATATCGCCTTTTTACCACCAAGAATTTAGCAAATTTAGCAAAATATCACAGACCCCAGTAGCTAGTGCCAGTGCTGAAAGGATCAATGCTGCATCTCAGTGAGACCCATTGCATGAAAACTGGGAAGAATCAGAGAGTCCTTCCTGGGAAAGCTGTTGTGGTGATGAAAAGAGGAAGGATGTGTTAAGTCGAAGGCCTTGGATTTTTGTGGGAAGATGGGATCTTGTCTGACTTTGGCAGCAGGGGTCTCATGAAATGGTTTAGTGCTGGATTTTGTGTGCATGAGGTTACACCAACTCAGACTCCGTGCTTGCCAGCACAGAGACACCAAGGGATACATGAGAGCCCTCCCACCCCTTACAAGTAGGAAAAAAAAAAGAACTGGCATGAGGTGGTAAATGTTGCCGTGCGGTGTTCAAGGGAAACCTGTTTGCGTGGGATGTGCTGGAAAAATTGCTCAAGAATGGTGCATTCTCATAAAAAATGATCTGGCTGCTGTTCAGGTCAGTGTTTTTACAAAAAAACACTGTAAGCTGTAGGCTCCCTGGTTACACCTGTGTGTGCGTGCAGCCGCTAGCGAGGGGTTTGCTTTGCATGTGATCTAATCCCCCTCGCTCTGGGAATGTTGAAGATCCTCAGCTGTGTCCAAAGCAGCGTGACCAGCAGGGCGAGGGAAGGGATTCTGCCCCCCTACACCACTCTGGTGAGACCCCACCTGGAGTACTGTGTCCAGCTCTGGAGCCACCAAGATAAGAAGGACATGAACCTGTTGGAGCAGGTCCAGAGGAGGGCCACAAAGATGATCAGAGGGCTGGAGCAGGCTGAGAGAGCTGGGGTTGTTCAGCCTGGAGAAGAGAAGGCTCTGGGGAGACCTTAGAGCAGCGTTAGAGTATCTGAAGGGGGCCTACAAGAAAGCTGGAGAGGACATGTAGTGATAGGACAAGGGGTAATGCCTTTAAACTGAAAGAGAGGAGATCTAGATTAGATATTGTAAAGAAATTCTTCACTCTGAGGGTGGTGAGACACTGGAACAGGTTGCCCAGAGAAGCTGTAGCCGCCCCATCCCTGGAGGTGTTCAAGGCCAGGCTGGATGGGTTTTTGAGCCACCTGGTCTAGTGGGAGGCGTCCCTGCCCATCGCAGGGGGTTTGGAACTAGATGATCTTTAAGGTCCTTTCAAACTCTAACTATTCTGTAATTCTATAATTCTGTGATCTTTGCCCTCATCTAGTTTTGGGTCTGGATCTATCTTCTCAGAGCTGCTTGCGCTGACACGTGACTTCATGGCAGAAGGAAGCACCCTGTGGATGTCAGTCCAGGATAGATGCTCAGCCACGCTCAGTTTGCTAGTGAGGCTTAGTCCCTCCATGGTGGGATGCTGGGAGGGCTAAAATGCAACACCCACTTCAACAGCAGATTATAACGAGGTTTCTGATCCTCACAAGGCAAAGCAGTGACTGTGCTTCAGAGGTAGGTGAAGGGGTTCCTGGAGATCCAGATTATGAATCAGTGTTAGGTGCTGGAGGAAAGAAATGATGTGAATCATAGAATCATAGAGTCATAGAATTGTCTAGGTTGGAAGAGACCCTTGGGATCATCGAGTCCAACCATCTACCCTACTCTACAAAGTCATCCCCTACACCATGTCCCTTAGCACTGCTCAGTTATTCGCTAGAGCCTCTTTAGCTTGACAAACTACCAACAAGCCATGGAGGGACTGCCCTCACTCTGTCTCCTTTTCCACCCTAGGTGAAGGCAACTGGATGGTCTCCTGCAAGCCAGAGATCTGCAGGCCTTTCCTCCTTCACCATTCTTGCTCTCCTACCACCAGACCTCCAGTCTTTCTGACAATGGCGACCTTGTTCTATGCTCGGTTCCTGCAATCATCAAGACTAGAAACATCAGCACGACTGCCACCAGGGCCTGCAGCAGTCAGCCCCTCTGCTTTCATGGGGTCAGCTTTAATAGGTACATTTTAATACAGTCGCTTGATACAGAGGGCCCTTTGTCCTCGACAGCATTAAACAGAGTAATACAGGCCATAAATTTAGTGCAAAAACTGTAGCGAAAGACCACGAAGTAGCAATCTATAGCAGACTGCTATTTCTGCAGAGGAACTGCCCTTGTGCTGCTGAATAGTTTGGTTACTACCAGTACTGCAGCAGCCACTGGGAATTGGAACAGAGTAAAATTACGCAGGAGAAAGGTTGTGCTTTAGGTCCCTTGTGCTATTGCTTTTACAGAAAAACAGCCCTTCACAAGCACCTGCTCTTTTCCCTCTGGAAGAAGAGCTAAAGCAGAGTTTGCAATGCAAAGTTTAGTAGGGAAGTAGGGAATGAGCAGAAGTCCCCTTTCTTGCAAGCACGCCAGGGTCTCTCATTTGTGGCTTTGTGTGGTCCCTGGTGAGCACAGACACCGATGAGTTAGTGGGGGGGAGCAGTCCCTGCTGTCACACGTGTGTTGTACTTACACCCCCCTTGCCCCCTCTGCCCCCCAGGGACCATCCCAGCACACACAAATGCCATCTTTCCCTTTTGATCACCTGGTCACCTCTTCTCCGGGAGGATTTGCTGCTATTTCCCTCCTTTCTGATCTCCAGTCTGTTCAAATCAACGCTGCCAACTCGTCCTCTGTGGCATTTCACTCTGTCACCCCAGCCAGAGCTGCGTCCCTGCTCAGACCTCCCACCCTTCCTGCATCCATGCAGTGCCCCGGGGGTAGCACTGGGCACTTGGTGGGCACCAGCTTTTGAGAAACAGGCAGTGATTTTAGCTACGAGATGCCTGACACTGAGCAGTGAAAGCACTGGGTACAATCATCACATGAAACCCAGCCAGGACTCTCCTGCTAAAAGCCCATCCCCGTGTCGTACCCGTTGTCACAGCTACAGTAATAGAGGCACAGAGTCAGACTCGGGGTACAAGGAGCAGTTCATCCCTCCCCCCACAACAAACACCCCCCCACACACACACCCACACCCACGCACAAAACCAGGGTGAAAAAAGTCTCTGGTGACTGAGCTGTTTTGCTTGCACAAACCAGAGTTTCTGGAAAGGCCTGGCATTCAGATGGCAGGGCAGACAGCTGGTTTCAGCACTGCCCATCATTGTGGTGTCTGGGCTTTGCAAAACAGGCTCTGTCTTTGAAAATATGGGTGATTTTTTTTTTTAATTAAGACAAGAGGAGCCCTCCTAAGTAAGTTCTCTCCCCTCCTGACTATCTCAGAAGGTAAAACATACCTAACCATGTTCCCCTGCCTCGAGATTATTATACCATTTCCAAACACTAGCCCGCTCTGGTAATTCTGCATTTTAACTGGTCTCCCAGGCTGCTTCTTTAGCTGCCAGCACATATCTTCTTCCCAAATTAACCTGACCAAAACGAGCCGCAGCAGAATCCACCTAATTGCTCTTCTCACTCCAAACAGCACGATTTACAAAGGGGACTTTTCCTGCAGTAGCCAGACCTGCAATATTCGTTATTCTTAAACTAGGAGTTGCCGCGGTATCTTTATTCCCAGATACCTCCTTTAATCTCAAACTCTGCTGTTGGCAGCACCCCCCCGGCTGCAGCAATCCTGCACCGGGGCCTCTTTCCATCCTCTCCCGGGCAAGCCAAGCCAGAGAGAGCTGGCAAAGCAGGGATGCAGCCGCATCCCCCCTCGGAGACAGACATGCAACTTCCACTCACGTTGGCGGCGGCGCGGATCCCTTTGAACAGCTCAGCTCCCGTGCGCTTTAGAACCCGCAGATCTAAACGGAGGGGCCTGTGGAGAACACTGAGCCATCATCCGGACCCCCGGTTTGCCGGTTGACATGTCAAAGCCACCTCTTAATTAGCAAACAGATCAACAAAATGATGGAGCGAGCCGCTGCGGGGTGGGGGGATCCCTGCTCTACGGGCAGGCAGCTTCACGCCGCCGCTGCTGCTCTTGGCTTTCTGCAGTCCAATTCCTCGTTGCTAGCTAGCTTTTTCTGCCCATGTTTAAAATAGCATCAGGAACGTTCTCGTGCTGATTTCCTCCCCGTGTCAGTCGGGTACCACAGCTCCTGCCTCCACGCAGCACGTTAAAAACATTTGCTTTCTCCCTCCAGGGGAGGTGGGGATAAAAAGCCCTGCAGACGTTTCTTGCCCAGCTACCAGCAAACCCCAACCTGAGCTAATTCTGCCATGGCTGAAAGCAGAGGATATTTGCAGTGCATGAAGCTGATTTGCTGACTTACCCTTCATCTCTCTCAAGAATGCCAGGTGAAGAAGCCGGTCTCTCACTGAAGAAATAAGCCACAAGAAAGCCGGCGGCAGTCACTGCAGAGCTTGCTCAGAAGTTCTCTCCCTCTGTCACAGCGAATGCAGCTTGCCAGGTATAGCCTGGATGAGAACACCCCGTGCTTTTCCCAAGATGAATGAGATCAGCACATATTCAGGCAAGGAAAAAAAAAAAAAAAAAAAAACCAACCCAAAAATTGCCTCCTAATATATGTGATGGTTTACAACCCAGAGGTAAAGTGTTGGTTCTGTAAGTCCCTCTGCTTTACAACTCAGGATTTTCTGGGGGGAATTTCACAGGGAGAGTAAGTTTCTCTTCTGCCTTTGGTGCTGTTTGCATATTAAAAAGCAAGCAAATGGTATCTCCACGGGGTAGGCAGAAACCCCGTCCTCAGCAGCATGAGATGGAGGGCACATGAAGGGTATCAATACGAGCAGCAGAGATGCCTTTTAATGCGGATGCTGATGCTTTTTGACTGAAGCCAGTACCTTGTTGTTATAGACACCACCTGGTTTGAGCAGATCTTGACTCTGCTGGTCCTGCCTTTCCTGAGCAAGGTTGTTCAGATCAAAGCTCTCTTCTGCCTGGCTGCTTCACAGCTCCCCAGCTCTTCAGAGTGCCTTTCTGCTGCCAGCTCCTTCCCATCAACCATTTCTCAAGACTTATCTTCAGCCTGTTGAGGAAGGAGATGGGATGTCATGTGCTGAAGCCCTAGGGTGACAAGAGGAGGAGTGGCAAGAGAAAGGGTATGAGCTGCTTGGAGGACTCAGGTGGGCTGAAGCCTTTTGGTGGCCAGGAGTCAGTGTCATGTACCTCTGGGGTCTCTATCCTTGTGCTGGGAGGGATCCTATACACTTTAATGCAAGAGGACCATGGCATGGCCAGGAGTTTTAGTCATAGAATAGTTTATGTTGTAAGGGATCTTAAAAATCATCTAGTTCCAACCCCCTGCCATGGGCAGGGACACCTCTCACTGGACTGGGTTGCTCAAAGCACTGTCCCACTTAATCTTGAACACCTCCAGGGATGGGGCAATTCATGTCTGCCTTGGCCTTAGCTAACAGTTGGGGACCCCATGGCACAAGGATGTGGTACTTTTTAGTGTTGGCTAGGTGAAAAGTGGCTGAGGAAAAAGTGAAAAATCAGATGATTTGCTGAGGACGAGGACCCAAGGCTTGTGTGGCTGGAAACCTATCTCAGCTCTCTGAGTCTCTACCCACAGCTATGGCAAACCTCCTCCCTTTCCTGAATCCCAGGGCTGGGAGTCACCTGGGTACTGACTCCTGCCATGGGCTTTCTGCATAACCCTCGGTGTGTCTCTGCGTGTCCCCAACCTGCCCATCCAGGCAAAGCTCTCGTGTGGCTCATCCACGTGGGGAGTGGGTTCCCTGCCTCCCAAGCCTGGCCTCATTGCCTGCTGAGACAGGGACGTGGCTTTTGAGGTGGCTGAGGCAGCCTGTGTGAATGGGCTTCGTACAGCGGGCTGTGGGGAAAGCCTGGCTCCCTCTAGATTGCACTTGTA